>CM076578.1:720304024-720609096 GCA_034641835.2 Pinus albicaulis | reverse complement strand
TGGTGATGTGCTTGGTACACTATGCCTAGCAGGCCCCACAAGAGCCCCACACTCTTAGCAAGTGTCCTAGGACTTGTACGATGTCATGGAAGCATTCATTCCATCACTCGAACCCTTGTAGAGGATCTACAGGCATCTTCGACTCATATGGAGACCCATGGAGTCATTTATGTGCCCCCACACCCACTGGGAGCACCACAGGTCTACTACTTGGAGAACAAGGGGCCACCCCCTTGTCCATCATATTTTGAGGAGTTTATTCATCATTATGGCACTACTAGATATTTGTAATATTCCCAATTAGCCTTGCTAATTGGAATATCTCATTTTGTTTAATTTTGTCGCTTTAGTTGGAAATAATAAATAAAGTGAGAAATAAGAGGGGTCACCTCACTTTAGTCACCTCACTTTATAAAATAAAGTGTTTTCCTAGTTGATTAACGTTATAACTTAAAGAGGGGGCCTTGGGGGTCCACACGTATATGAGGGGAGGCCTCACGCTGACCCAAGGTAAACTGCCAGGTCAAAGGAGAGTTAAGTTTTGGAGGGAGTTTGGCATTATAAAAGGAGAGGTTCTCACCTCATTTGGGGCATGCATATTTTGATATTGATATTGAGAGCTAGACTTTTGTCTGCTTCAGCACGCCGGTTGTTTAGTCGGTCTGCAGCACTGTTTAGTGCACGAGTGTCTCCGGTCGGAGATCTCACCCTTAGCCTCGGGGGACTTCGAGTGCCCGCCCTGGTAAGGTTATTTCTGGTTTCACCCTTAGCTTCGGGGGACTTCGAGTGCCCGCCCCGAAAGGTTTTGCTCCGAGTCTACCTTTCGCCGCAGCGCAGTAGCAGCTTTCCTCCGTGCGCTTGGAGAAGAGGAGCTCCCTCGTTGTCGCGCAGCTTCAGAGAGGTTGGACGTCGTCAGGAGCAGAAAACGCTCGATTACCTTGGAAGTGAGGACGCCCCGTCTCGCTCCGAAGAGGATTGCAGATCTGAGGAGATATTGGCAGATCCGGCCTAGATCTGAAGAGATAACATCAGATCCAGCCTTTGAGGTTGCAGATCTGAGGAGATATTGGCAGATCTAGCATAGATCTGAGGAGATAGCAGTAGATCTGATATAGGAGGACGCAGATCTGGAGGGATAGGACGCAGATCTGGATTGGAGGCTTCAGATCCAGCAGATCTGAGCATATAGGACGCTGATTCATCTAGGAGGACGCTGATCTGATGAGCAGGAGCATGTGTGGGGGTTTTGGCAGCGTTTTTCAGTGTTTTCAGCCCTGAGGAGTTTGGTTATCTTATCTGGAGGATTTGCAGGAGGATTCAGCCCCTTTTCTCAGCATATTTCTTGAGCTTCTGTGCCTTTCCTGGAGGCCCAGCGTTTTTGTAGGAGGAGGGTTTCTGGGGGCGATTTTCGGAGGTGGTCCGTTTGGTAAATGGTTTCTGGGTTTTGTCCGGAGCAGTGAGTATAGGTGATCTGTAGATTTTTAGCTCATTCCGGCAAGGGGATCAGCCCTAGCTTCAGTTTCTTCCAGCAGCTGGGATGCAGTTTCTGTAGCAGCCATTTCCTATTTTTCTGAGAGGATTCTGTACTTGCCTTGAGCAAGGATAGGTGCACTCACTCTGATTTTCTTGTACTCCTCTCTATGTACTTTCAGATTAATAAAATGGCTCAATTTTCTGGCATTCTATGTGTATTGGTTCCATGATCTGGTTCAGCATTGTATTTTCTATATCTGTCTAGCATATTTCTGTTTATTACTGGTTATTTCCCTTTGGGGATATTACAGTGGTATCGGAGCATAATTCTGGCTCAGCCTGTGGTCTATGACATCAGAAAGGAGATCATACAGAGCAATAGCTGTTGCAATTCCAGAAACGCAGTTGGAAAAAGGGCCAAAATAAAAAGGGGCAAATTTCGAAGTTGGGAATTAGGAAAAACGTTTTCTGGGTTTTTCTCGGTTTTGGGCGAGGATCACTTTCCCAAATTCCTAGAATTTTCCGAGTAGTTTTCAGTGGGTAAATCGAAGGTCGAAGTTAAGCAGCAGTATGGCAGGAGATGTGAGTCCAGCTCGATATGCAGCCGTTTTTGCAGATTGGCAGAGCCTAGGTCAGGCATTCATGGATGCTCTTCCCTTTGAGAGCTATCTCCAGTTTCGATGTGGTATCAAACCCCCTGAGCGGCACCAGCACAAGGGGCGCGGATACCACCGTGATGACCACCGTGCAGCTAGTGGATTTCATTTGCCGAGGTTTGATGGCTCATCAAACAGTTCGGCAAAGTCCAGGGTGGTAGAGCACTTTGACAGGAGGGATCTGGATCAGTATTTTGGTGAGCTGATCAAGCTCAAACAGACTGGGAGTGCAGAGACATACATTTCAGACTTCTTGAGGATTTCGGTGATGGTACCTAATTTATCTGCAGCTCGGATGGTTGGCTTGTTTGTGGAAGGGCTGTCAGAGCCACTTCGTAGCCTAGTCCTGTCGAACAGACCGGCTACCCTTCAGGATGCCATCAGCAAGATTCGGGACTTACAGGATGTCTTACCCAGGACTCGGACACCTTATCCCCAGAGACAGGCCTTTCAGCCTAAGGGTAAGGACACGAGGACTCCGCCTCCCAAGGCGAATCCTGGACAAGGGCAGTTTGATAATGAGACCAGGAGAGAGCTGAGGAGGAAGCGGGTGTGCTTCACTTGCCGGGAGCCATGGGCACGAGGACACAGGTGTACGGCAGGGAAGGCACACTTCATTGAGGTCTTCTCCGAGAGCAGTGGAGAAGAGGATGAGGGAACACAGGGTTGCAGGGAGTTCGAGGATACACCTAGTGAGGCACAGAACTCACCATCATTAGAGACCTCCTTGACCGTGCCGGTTGATATCGTAGTGGAGGAGGTAGAGCCTACCCCGGTAGAGCCATCCACTGAGGTGATGACTGGAGCCATGTCCGAGTCTTCGGGTGGTAGCGGCACACGACAGATGGGTGAGGTATCAGGAGATATATCCACTATCGATGAGGCACTAGGAGATACAGAGGTACCGGATAATGGTCGCAGACAGCGGTATCATCGGCTTCGGACGGACCTTCGAGCTTTGAGGGAGAAGGCCGCGTCAGTACGGGAGACCCTTTTGTTGCAGGACCAGGAGCTGGAGGGTATGAGAGCAACTTGTGCCAAGTCGGCGGCCAAGTTGGTCCACATTGGGAAACAGCTGGATTCCCTGATGGTACAACCAGAGGGCACATTGGAGCGCCAGATCATTTCCCTTCAGGTATGCATGGATGGGACTGGCGGTGCTGTGGAGTCATCTCTTCCCGTTGGAGAGAGAGAGGCAGAGCCACCTAGTCAGATCTCATATGTTGACTTGGATAGCGGTATGAGACGATTAGAGTTGTACAGGGTACAGCATCCATATGTTGAGATTGGATGGAGAGAGGTTTTGAGTTGGTACTCGGTGGAGCGGGCTATGGAACACAATGATTTGGTTCCCTTCTCACAAGAGCAGATAGAAGATGGAGGACATCTTCGGATGGATAACATCTCTCATGCTTGTGTTGGACATCCCTTGAGCCATACACATCATGATGAGAGGTTTTTGCCTACCACCTATTTGATTCTTGATAGGGTCTCATTGATCCTTGAGAAGTTTATACTTCAAAATCCCATGAAGTGCAAAATCAGAAATTTGATTTGGGAGGATGGTAACCCTCATGGGAGGAGTAACCGGATGTGGAGAAGGAGGCATCCACAAGTGATTGAGTGGATGGGGATGATGAGCAAGGAGCTAGGAGGCTACTTGCAGATCTGTGCTACCAGGCAGCAGGAGGCTTGGCTGCGCTGGTTACTCTTGAAAGAGTTTGGCCATCTCTTGGCAAACACTCTTCCTAAGAGTCGGAGGGTGGAGGAAAGATGGCTGGATACTTGCATCATTGAGCAGCGTAGAGTATGGGTGCACGGTGTTGATGTGTTACTCATATCCTTCATTGTGTCGTCATCACATGAGTTGCATGATGGAAGTATGGGGAAGCAGCAAATTGTTTGGTTGCTTGGGTTGTTTCTGGGAGAGCAAGGGCATATTTGCTCTCACACCTTGCATGATGTTGCAGGAAGAGGGGATGGCACCATCTCCTTGATCTTTGATGATGACGGGGAAGCACTTCCATCTTGGGGAGCACTCCACACTTGTTGCAGCAGTATTAGAGGAGTCTCTGACAGGGAGCATGACAGAGAACAGAGTCTTGTATTGACAGGAGCTTATTTGCATGAGCCCCCAGCGTTGTCACCTTGGAGCAGAACATTATGGATGGAGTGTGCGCAGCAGAGATATGGTGGATCTATAACCCATAGGTCCCAGGATCACTTCATATTTGTTGCACAAAGAGGAGGTAATGATGATAGAGACACCTATGGCATATTCTTCTTGACTTGGGTTTCCAATCATGAGGAGGATTATCTTCTTGCAGCACATGGTTCATTCTTCTTCATAGCGTGCCAAAACACTATGGAGGACTCATTTATGGATCCATGTACCATCTTACTTCCAGCATATGATCAGAGTTGTATGGGAGGCTTGATTATGAGGAAGACACATGAGCTGGATGTGTCCGTGAGTGGGAAAAATTCTCACGAATTCTGCACTAAATGTTCTAATAGGAGCATGGGAGGAGGCATGGCCACCACTACTATATATGCGTTCTCTTTCGATGTGGGCCATGAGATTGATATTCATCCATTGTACAGCCATGGGCAAGTGTTTGGACCTATGTTGTTGACATATTCAGCCATTTACTATCCATTAGTAGATGTGATGGATCTTGTACATTGCTTGCCATGTGATTTTCTGAGGTTGCAGTGGATGAGACTGCGTTGTATCCTTGTGAGATATTGTTTGCACTATGTATCCTCATGTAGAATCTTCAGCAAACATCTCATTAGGGTGATCCATGATGACCATGTCACATTCTTCAGGGATGGTTTATTTTGGGCCAGTTTGTTCTTCATTGATGGAGGAACCTTCTATGGTGGATTGTTTTTCACTTTGCCATTGGAGGGCAATGATTTGGCAGCCCAGGATCAGCATAGACTCTACACTTTCCATGAGTGGAGAGAAGGACAGCATGGGGTAAGCTATGATGCTTGCCAAGTTCATAGTCTCAGCCCACCTTCATTACCAGAGCTTGAGGTGGAAGGAGATTTTCAGGAGTTGCCTTGTTGGGAGGTGGCTCATTTTGGTTGGATGATTGCTTGGGGATGGAGGATCCACATGAGAGAGATGTTCCTCACTTCATGCCTTGAGTGGAGAGAGATGATGAGCTGGTACACAGTCGATGGGACAACTTACACATTCATAGATGCAGAGCAGCAGCAGTCATCGTCTGTAGTCATAGCCAGAGGCAGTGAGCAGTCCGAGTCATGGGACTTGTGCGATTATCGGCCACAGTGGCGATGGGATCCGGGAGGACTATTGATTGGCTGGTACCATGAGAGGCCAGTTTGGGATCCTGGCATTGAGATATCCCTTCATATCGGGGTGATGCAGGAGACAGAGAGGTTTCAGTGGGACCCAGGCACATTTTGCAGTATCGGCAGGGAGTAGGCTTGTTCAAGCATTGCTTGAGAACAAGCAATTTTTGCCGGATGAGGATGCCACTTGGGAGAGCGAGCAGATTTTACAGCATCCATCACTTCAGTTGCTTGAGGACAAGCAACGTTTTGCCGGGGGAGACTGTAATATTCCCAATTAGCCTTGCTAATTGGAATATTTCATTTTTGCTTTATTTTGCCGCTTTAGTTAGAAATAAT
Organism: Pinus albicaulis; assembly: GCA_034641835.2. Lineage (NCBI taxonomy): Eukaryota > Viridiplantae > Streptophyta > Pinopsida > Pinales > Pinaceae > Pinus > Pinus albicaulis. The sequence continues at coordinate 720,603,301 of CM076578.1, read as the reverse complement.
AAATAAAGTGAGAGATAAGAGGGGTCACCTCACTTTAGTCACCTCACTTTATAAAATAAAGTGTTCTTTTCCTAGTAGATTGACGTTATAACTTAGAGAGGGGGCCTTGGGGGTCCACATGAGTATGATGGGGGAGGCATCAGGCTGACCCAAGGTAAACTGCGCAGGTCAAAGGAGAGTAAGGACGCAGTTAAGTTTTGGAGGGAGTTTGGCATTATAAAAGGAGAGGTTCTCACCTCATTTGGGCATGCATATTTTGATATTGATATTGAGAGCTAGACTTTTGTCTGCTTCAGCACGTCGGTTGTTTAGTCGGTCTGCAGCACTGTTTAGTGCACGAGTGTCTCCGGTCGGAGATCTCACCCTTAGCCTCGGGGGACTTCGAGTGCCTGCCCTGGTAAGGTTATTTTTGGTTTCACCCTTAGCTTCGGGGGACTTCGAGTGCCCGCCCTAGTAAGGTTTTGTTCTGAGTTCACCTTTCAGTTTCAGTAGCAGAGTAGCAGCAGTTTCTGGTGCAGTTTTGGAGAAGGAGGAGCCCTCTTGTGGCTGCGCAGTTCAGAGGAGGAAGGACGCTGTTTCAGGAGCAGAGAAAACGCTGATTAGCCTGGGAAGTGAGGACGCTGTCCAGTTCTGAAGAGGAGGACGCAGATCTGGGGGTTACAGTGATAGATCCAGCCTTGGTGATGATAGATCTGAGCAGATAATTGCAGATCTAGTTTGGTATGGTGCAGAACTGGAAGTATAGCATTAGATCCAGCTTGGGAGATTGCAGATCTGAGGAGATATTGGCAGATCTAGCATAGATCTGAGGAGATAGCAGTAGATCTGATATAGGAGGACGCAGATCTGGAGGGATAGGACGCAGATCTGGATTGGAGGCTTCAGATCCAGCAGATCTGAGCATATAGGACGCTGATTCATCTAGGAGGACGCTGATCTGATGAGCAGGAGCATGTGTGTGGGTTTTGGCAGCGTTTTTCAGTGTTTTCAGCCCTGAGGAGTTTGGTTATCTTATTTGGAGGATTTGCAGGAGGATTCAGCCCCTTTTCTCAGCATATTTCTTGAGCTTCTGTGCCTTTCCTGGAGGCCCAGCGTTTTTGTAGGAGGAGGGTTTCTGGGGGCGATTTTCGGAGGTGGTCCGTTTGGTAAATGGTTTCTGGGTTTTGTCCGGAGCAGTGAGTATAGGTGATCTATAGATTTTTAGCTCATTCCGGCAAGGGGATCAGCCCCTAGCTTCAGTTTCTTCCAGCAGCTGGGATGCAGTTTCTGTAGCAGCCATTTCCTATTTTTCTGAGAGGATTCTGTACTTGCCTTGAGCAAGGATAGGTGCACTCACTCTGATTTTCTTGTACTCCTCTCTATGTACTTTTAGATTAATAAAATGGCTCAGTTTTCTGGCATTCTATGTGTATTGGTTCCATGATCTGGTTCAGCATTGTATTTTCTATATCTGTCTAGCATATTTCTGTTTATTACTGGTTATTTCCCTTTGGGGAATATTACAATATTACTAGGCCTTTGGAGGGCCCCACGACATGTACATATTATTATTTGACATCTTGAGAGGCTTATTTTTCCATTTATGAGCTAGTTTGGTGGGCTTGTCACCAATGAGGGGTTTTATTTGCACATTATTTTATTAGTAGGGGCTAATGTAGGCTCATAGGCTAATTCAAAACTCCTAAAAGGGGTATAAATTGAAGTTAGCTACATTCCTTTGTATCATCACTTCAATTGGGATCTCTCTATCTTTAGAGAACTTCACATTTCTTCTTGGAGGATTATTTCTATCTTTCGAGAAATTCGCATTTCTTCTTCGAGGATTATTTTGGATAATGGATGAATTTTGATATATGGATTTGGGCCATTTTTATCTTGGAGCTTTGTTTTTTGCAAATGTGATGCTAGTTGGATATCCTCTCTAATGACTTGTAAGTAAATTTAATGATATATTCAGTTGTTGCATATTGTTGAACTTCTCATAATTAGGGCTAAATGTTGCATGATTAGAATGTGGAATTAAGTGTCTATTTAACTTGTTTAATGTATGGGCCATTGTTAGATGAATGAAATGTCAAAGATTTTTTTGCCTCGATAAACTTGCACAATTTGTATGAAGTATAAATGCTTGAACGTCACTTTCTTCTCTTTCCCTTAACATTGGACGAAGTTGACTTTCCAAGCCTTCTTGATCAAGAAATCGAATTCTCAATCATTATCATCCTTGACTCCATATCCCCAAGGGAATCGATTATTGGTCCCTCAAAAGGGGTAGGTAATTTTCCCCTTCTTTCTTACCTTTTCACCCTTCCCCTAGGTCTAGCCCTAATAGGTCACCTAGGGCATCGATTTCACAGGAATTCACCCATACAAAAACTTCGATATCCTAGAGAGCCTCCGTGTTGGTGGCCCCCCTCACTCTCCTCTAAATTTGAGGGCAATTCGACGATGGAATCTCAGGGAACCTCAAGCCCTAGCTCTAGGACCAAGTTTTGCCTAGATATCAGAGTATCCCCAAGGCTAGAACCTAGTAGGATCAATTTGACCTTTGAAGCAAAATTTCTTGTTTGATCATTTCTCCTCATCTTGTCCCGGGATAGGAGCATCATTGGTTGCTATATTCCATCCCAGAACCTAGGTGAGTCCACTTGGTCACGTGTGGTCCCATTTCCTATCAAAGATTAATCATCAAGGGCTAGTTGGAATCCAAGTTCTTATAGGATTTTAGGGATTGGGAAGTACACATGCAAATTGTACCCTTCATCCTTACCCTCCAATCCTCACCCCATTTCCCTATAAGATCAAATCCTTGCTTGAAAAGCAAGCAAGCTCCACTCTTCACATCTTCCTTGGGAAAGGGTTTCGGGATCACTTCATACCTATTCATTGATATATCCTTTATAAGTGACTTCCTAAATCATCGGGGATTCCTCCCCATCGGTGAAAGTTCGTAAAAGAGCAGGGAGTCTTAGCCATGGTGACAATTGGGCTAAGCCTCCACCTTTCCCTTAGCCTAATAGTTGCCCTCTTAGGAACCCCCTTTTAGGTCTCCGTTGGTTTGAGTGGTAACAATCCCTTAGATGCAAAATTTCCTCATCTTTTCTCGTTAATTTTTGTTCTAGTTTTGCAAGTTTTTCCTTTTTGTTCTATCATGTGCATCGATACCTCATCTTGACATTCTTCCGCATTAAATGAATTTCCACATGTTGCACAACATAATTCGCAATTTTTTATGAATCCAAGGATATTCAATGTATATTATACAAAACGGACATTTAGTTCAAAATAATGATTGTTGTGTGGAACTCATTTGGACTTCTTTTTAACTTTTTTATTTATATTCCTTCTATAATAATACCTTTCTTTGTTACTTTGTACTTTAATTCTTTTCTTTCTAATTTGTACTTTGATGAAAATTAATTTATGTTTCACTTTACTCCTTTTTATTTTTATTTTTTTAAAGTAATCTTCCTCTCTCTTTCTATTATATATTTATAATTGATCCTTTTCAAACTTACTATTCGTTCAAACCCCCCTTTTTTTAATTAAATTAATATTCCATAATAGAATTTTAAAAATCTATGACTTTAAATGAAAACTTCCTTATAATAACCCCTTCCAAAACTTTAACAATATAATTGTACTCTTCAATTATTTATTTTCTTTCTTTCTCATTTTTTTTTATAAACTTATTTTTTCTATATATATTTATAATTTTTTTTCTTTTTGAAAAGTTACAACCCTAGTAAATGTGGCTATTCACCTCTTTGGGGTATAATATAAAATATATGTCCACTTATGTGCCTTTGACTTGGTTAACTTTCTCCACATAAAAAGTAAAACTTACCATTCATATAAAGAGATTTTGTATTCTTTTTTGTTCTTCTTTTTACCTTTAAAATACCATGGGAAATTACCATGAGTTGTTAAAACCATGAGCTTGTAAACCATTTAATGAAGAAAGATAACCTTATCTACTCTTCCTTCTCTTACGTATAGTTTCCAAGTTTTAAAGGTATTTGGAAAGATTCCCTTTTGACTTTATCATGCACTTTTTGATCAATTTTATATATGAAAATTTTCTAATAGCACTTTAACTGTATCTATTTTTAACTTTAGAATACTCAATTTTTAATCTAATGCCTTTAATTATTATAGGTTTTGACTTCTTTATAATTCTAGTCCTTCTTTATACCTTTTTTTTGTTTTTTTTAATGGCCAAAGGCCTAAATGGCAAAACTACTAGAGTGGAGAACCTCCAATTATGTAGCGAAGCGCTTGATCCGACAAAGAGTTGATGGCCAAAGGTTGGGATCGGCTAACGTGGCTACGATACCAAATGGTACGAACAACATTCGTACTTAAAGTTAAATACTCCAGAAGATTTCGAATATAAAGATCTTCATTGATATACAAGAATATATATTAAAATGTATGAATCATAATGATTCAAATGAGATTGAGGGGCATCACTGTATATACCCTGGCGGGTGTGCCTCTTCATGGAAGTCCATGTCCCATTTAGATGTGCCTCTTCAACACTAATTACTAATTAACTAATCATTATTACAAATATCATCATTAACATAAAACAAATAAATATATTTTATTCATAACATAAAACAAATCATAGTGGATATATGTTTCTCATTGTAGTATACGTTTTTCCTTACTAACCCAAAATAAGGCATGTTAAGCCAAGGATAAAATCACAAGGAGAAATATTAAAACTCAAAAAGCTGTGTTATTACAATATGAATGTTAAAAGAGTGAAGTTTTATTTTTTGAGTTCTAAAATATCTCATTTGATCTTTTGGTATGCGCATATCATAGTGTTACGAACGGAAGACTGCTAGATAATGCTTGTTGCTTATTTGTATTTTGTATATTTTTCCACTAAGCATTTCTTGTAGTCCATTTGGTAAACGGTGTTGACTTGTTTGGCAATTGCAAAAAGTTGTGTGGGAGGATCCCTTGTAGAGATAGAAACATTTATAATTTTGATAGTCGATATGCTATCAATTACATCGGACTACGAAATTAACTTGGAAGGAAAGAATGAATGAAAGAAATTGGAGTGATGCCTAGAAATGACAAAACTACGTAAATGGGTTATGTGAAATTAAGAGTATCATAAATGCACCAACATAGACCATTTAAAGCATTGGAAGCCTAGATTTGCCTAAATACATCAAATTTTAGTAGCAAACCATAAATCAACATTGTTTATAAAAATATTCGTGATTACAAATTTAATCCTTATGTTTCACCCCTTCAAAGTCCAATGGTTAATGGTAAAATAAATTAATTATATAGAAGTGAAATCCAAAAGTAAAAGTGGCAATCTAGCAAATATAAATTCCAGTCCCTTTTTTCCAATTATGATTTTAGAAAGAGTTGTGCAACAAAACTCTCACTTCCATATTGGCTTGGTTTCTATAGGAAGAGTGGTTAGCGTTAATGGACCAAATTATTTGGAAAAAATACTTCGCTAATGTTATTGTTGCCCCCCACAAGGGAAACTACCTCTAGACCACCTTCTGCAAGGGTACATTGATGTTGCTTGATGACCCTCTCCTACTCATATTGTTGGAAATCTTTGAGAGGGTCGGGTGAATCGATATTTCATTACTATTACATTTTTTTAGCTTTTAACACATTGACGCGCATAAATCATGAAACACAAATCTTCATATAAGAGACATTATACAAATTATCTTTGTAAATCTTTTGTAAACTTCTTCATACAAAGTAAGCACCAACTTGAAACTTTTGTAGACACCAACCTACAAGAGATTTCAATCCCTAATTGAGCACCAACTCGGCGACTTTGTAGGCATCAACCTACGGGGGACTCCTAATCCCCTAGCTCGAGCATCAACTCAACAATTTCTTAGGCACCAACCTACGGGAGAGTCCAATCCCCTAGTTGAGCACTAACTCAACAATTTTGTGGGAACCAATCCACTTCAATTTGTTACTTGGACACATCAACAACAATTTTTTTATCACTACCACTTGTCCTTCCTATAATCCTTAATTCTCTTCTCTTAACTTAGCTTGACACTTCAACGTGGCTTAGATTTCAACTTGACTCATCTCTTCAAATTGATTTGGCTCTTCAACGTAATATCCTTCCTCATAGTACAATACTCGCGGATCAAGCATAATCAACTTTCGACTTCCATTGGGACGTAGTAACAACCTCAAAAACGAAATCATGGTCATCACTTTTGGTATCCTTCCCAAGGATCACCGCATCCTTCGTCGACCTTGTAGTCTTCAAATCTAAAATGGTGTCAATGAACCATCCTTCCTTAATACATTGGTCACTCAAGTGAAAAAGCCTCGAAATGGACATCACCACCACCTTCAACTTGTGACCTCGTGCATCCTCTTTTAGTCACTCAAAAATCATCCTTAGTTTGATCCTTAGAACAATCATGTCAACACAAATATATGTGCATCAATTTAGGCTAATTTCGGGCATGTAACGAGCTTAGCTTCTTGAAATTCCAATGCAAGAGAGAATTTATTAACATGATGTTATGAAACCAACTCCAAAAATAGAAGAAAGAGAGATAAACGCCTTAGAAATCGACCACTTCGAGGAGGCAACCTCCTTTACATTACATAAATGAACAATTCTTGGATGATACAAATGACAAAACCTCCTTTCTATATATAAGAGTCCAATGGGTCACAATATAATCTTAGCCGACATATAATAACAATGTAAGGGGCACAACAATAACAATAGTGGGCTTCTATGGGGCACAATAATAACAATATGGGGACTACATTGGCAAAAAAATTAACAATAAAGGGGGCTATACTAACAATAACAACAAGGGGATACACTAGTATTATAGGGACCTAATATGCCCCACTCCTTCAAGCAAGTGTTGTCCTCAACGCTTGATTATTTCTTGATGCTTACGTATAAAATTCTCATCCTTCCATGTGGAATCTTCAACGGGTAAGTTCTTCCACTTGCCGAGATACTCTGAAATTGATTGATTTCGTAGTTGTCGATTTCTTGTTTCTGATGTCGCTTGCGAACTTCTTTAGGCTGCGATGTTGATCTTCCCTTTTGTTGTTTCATTCGATTATGCACCAAAGTTAGGTTATCCTTTGAGAGTTGGAGAACTTGTTGTTGATGCTCGATGTGATCTTCCACTACTTTATCATCCATATTAGCTTTCATTTGATCCTTCAAACCGTCCAACTTAGCCTCCATTTATGCTTTTAAACCATCTATGTCATCTTTGATTTCTCTTTGTCGGATTGAAATTTGTTGCACTTGGTACCATAATTTTGATATATCATCACCGCAATTCTTCCTCTTCGTGCATCATAGTAGAGCTTTCTAAGTGCTTAATGGGTGTGGAATTATTTTTTCGGAGGCATTATATAACTCAATGCTGATATCTATGCTTCAATATGCCCTTGGAATCACTTCAAACTGATTTTCAAACAAATGTTATGCAAAATTGATTAAAAAATACACACCTTTTTTTCTTGCTTTTTAGGAGGTCTATATTGCACTTGATTTATCTACCGTTATTTCGGATCTTCAAGATCTGAATTTCTATCTTGTATTAGCCCTCCGAGGCCTCTTTCCAATGCCACGAGGTCGGACTCGATTTCGATTCTTCAAGGCAAAGTTATGCTCAATCTCCCGCAATGATCTAATTATGGGCTGGTTCAATAGAGCGAACTTGTACGGCATGCCACGTGTCACGGTTTCCTCCTTCGACTACGAAATTAATACACGGTAAACTACAATCCATGTACTTTCGACCACTTTTTATAGAATTCAAATCCAATGCTCGGAAGAGAGAGTTATGGCGATTTTCCCAAGGTCACCTCTTTGAGATGAAATTCGAGAACTGTAAAAAAAACCACGACTTCAACAAATCATATCTCCGAAAATGTTGTGAACCAAGATCCGAACTTTTTACATAACATTCATCGAGTTTCTTCACAAATGAACTTTTTTTAGCTTCCGAACCTTCCTAGAAAAAAAGTGATGAGCGAAAATGCCACGATGTCTGTTTTGAATTAGCGAAAGCATTAGAATCACAAAGGTGCAAAACCAAATGTTATGAAACCAACTCCAAAAAATAGAAGAAAAAGAGAGATAAACGCCTTAGAAATCGAGCCACTTCGAGGGGGGCAACCTCCTTTACATTACATAAATGAACAATTCTTGGATGATACAAATAATAAAACCTCCTTTATATATATAGGAATCCAATGGGTCACAATATAATCCTAGCCGACATAACAATAACAATGTAAGGGGCACAACAATAACAATAGTGGGCTTCTATGGGGGCCCAATAATAACAATATGGGGACTACATTGGCAAAACAATAACAATAAGGGGGTTATACTAACAATAACAATAAGGGGATACACTAGTATTATAGGGACCTAACACATGATAATTACTTGTGACTATATAGATAGGTTTTTATTTAGCATTTTCTTACTTCAATTATGTCATCAAACAATTATACATTTAATTATGGAGATCCACGATTGCACAAAAGACAATAGACACCGAGAAGTTAGGCCAAAGGCCGAGGGAAAAACCCACAAGGGAAAAACCCATCAATCATTTCCTTCTTCATCAACAAGAGAAATCCAAGTCAAACTAACTAGTGATCCAAGTGCCAAGTACGACCCTCCAAACTTTGCCATGTTTCCTTCACAAGATAGTTAACCAATCACGAAATATAGTTCCACGATGGGCTGGGATGCTCTTGTACACTGCTTTCCCATAGGCAATCCTTGGTACACAAAAACTACGCCGGAAACCAACTCAATGGACAACGGCCTATGAAGCACGGTAGTCGATTTATGGTTTTTTAATTGGGGGGTGGTTGGCAATCAATGCACAATTCCTATTCATGAATAAATCCCTCCTTTGCGAGTTCTTTCTCGAAGTGTCAACTTCCGACCGACGAGCATGACTTAGCTTTTAAGGATTATGATAGAAGAATGTGAGAAGATTCCTAATAATCAAGCGAGTTAGCCTAACTACTTAAGAACAAGGGAATTTGAGATGCGTGTAAAAGATTTATACAACCCAACAATGCATATGCGGGAGAAGATAGAAGTGGCAAACAATAACAGTTAAAAGAGGAGATAACTCAAACAAAAGTCCGATATACTAATCTCTTTAAACAATTATAAATTTACGATTCCGAAAAGATTGAAACTCAATCTAATGCGACCCAACTCTCCTATGTAACTACGGATATGTGCGAAATAGATTATGGAAATCTTTGGAAAAACAAACGAGAAACACAAATTAGTCGTCAAAACCCGAGCTGAAATACTCTAATTAGAATTTCGGAAAAGAGTTTTACAAAGCTGAAAGCTAGTCTTGAGCGCAAAAGCCCACACTTTTCTTATTACAAATGATCAAATATATAGCCATACAAACTAGTAAAAAGCTGTTACAAACTTTCGGAATAAAATCTCGAACGGTATACTAAAAATAAATAATATCACTAAATAGGTTGCCAAAAATCGCAGGCTGTTGCAAGTCTTCCGCCTTAGAATCAGGGAATATCCATTGATTTTGTGTCATAGAATATGGGAATGGTTGAATAACTACCGGAAATATGCAAGCTGTAGAATGATCCTCAATCTTTAACCATAATTTTTTTTTGATTTGACAAAAGGAGGTTCTCACGACAATTTAAAATCCGAACTTCAAATACATTCACATAAACCACAACCAAATCTAAATCACCCCCCATTAAATAACCACTAGACTCAAATGTTGAACAAGATAAATGGTTGCATATTGGATAGGGTGTACTCTCCCCATGAATTTAAGGGTGGGGTTTTAAATTGAGGATTAATGTGTTGAAGTGCATGGTGTTTGGGTGGTGCTTGTTATGAACCATCATGGTCTTCTATTGTTGAGAAGCTATTGACTTGTGGATGTATAGCATTTAGGGTGAAGGTGGAGTGTTGGATTTTTGTATTTCTACGACACCTAATATACGAGAGTGAGTAGGCGTGACGATGGAAACCCTTGCGGCAAACGACAGTGTAGTCACTCCGACCTCATTTTTATGGTGGCCTTCTCATAAGAGAATAGAAAACTGCGGCATATATGCCCAATTCCCCTTCCCCTTTGCACACCCAAAGAGAAGACTTGATACCCAGAGAATATCAATTTCCAATGTAGATTTCAATGCAATTCCGGCGGGGATGTAGCTCCATGCTTGGTCTAACGCGAGTATGCGACCCGCAATCTCACGGTCAAACAAAATCGTTTTCACGGCGTTGCTCCTTCAAGTCAAGAACTTGTCCACACGTCGGCTCCACAAAGATTTGTCAACAAAATTTGTCTTCTTGCAACATTATCACGGGAGATCCAACGGCTTCAATGTTGTAGCGTGTAACGTGCATGATGGATATTGTTGCGGGGGCTAGATCCAACAAGTGAAAATATGTTATAGCAAAGAAGGCACCGCTGCGGATAATCTCGGAACGATGAAAAATGCGGTATCCCTTGAATTCAATCTTAGCCAATGGTGGTTTGTTCTCGACCACGATCCCTGCGTGTTGCTCAAGCTGGAAGAGCTCCCATCAATACAACGACAATAGCAATCGGCCACAACAAATTCCACGCCTTGTGCCAAATACCCACACATTCCTTATGACAAGCAATATCACCAAAGAAGAAATGTAATGACATTTCTACACCGTTCCATGAAGAGAGAAATCCTGGATTCACCATTGATAACGCCTCCATCGATCTTTGTTAATTGTCGATGTACTGTCCCGACGATTTCCCGACATAGTCGTGCGGCTTTACATGAGAGCTCATGAAAACTAAAGAAGTTGTGACAACGGGTATTGCTATTTGGATCTAGATGAGAGTTATGGAGACATGGATGCTTGTAGCGCCAATAGAGTATGCGAGAGGGCGACCACAACATCCAAAAGCATATCCTACTCCATATTTAACCTCGCGTTCAACTTGAAACCACTAGGGTGGATTTCGAAGGGGGTCCATAAGGGTAAGTGGTTCCATGGTGGGGGGTGCGAACAACTTAAGATGTTGCCACGTGCCCCCGAAGAGTGGTTTCGGCGAAAACCAAATTTCGGACCCCACTCAACAAAATGTCAAAAAGCCCGAGGGGGGTCCGAAATCTTGTGGAGCTGCAACGTGCTTCATAAATTGAAATTTTGAATATAACTTTAAAAACTTTAGGCTTTAGAATTTAATTAATTTTTATGACTATAATTTAAATTTAAAACATATATTTTCATAAAAATTATAATTTTTATAAAAATAATATATTTTAAATAAATAAAAAAATAATATATAAAATTAAATCTTTTTAAAAGCATAATATATCTCACCGCATTTTTAATGAAAAATTGACAAATTTTTCACCGAAAATTAAAAATTTTGGGTGTGCCAAAATATGTTACAACATCGGCTCAATGGGGACTCCTTCCCCCCTGTGGGTGCGGGAGAGACAAGCAAATCGATTGCCTTTAGCGTTGGGCATGGAGTCATCACGTAAAGCTCGATCATCAACCGTTATTTGCCATAACCAACTTTTAGGATCAACCTTGTCATTTGAATAGCTCGCTAGTGCAAGCGCAACTGCAAGCTGTGAAATGCAACCATATGCCGAAAGCACTAATCCCGATACCCTTTCATACTGAAAACTAAAAACTTTAAAATTCTAGAATGAAAATAAGAGTTGATCTATCACACCATTCATAAAACACATTGATCTACCGCATACGAAACTGCGAATATATATTCAATCCACACACCACTATTTAGCTGAGCTGAAACGTTTATATAACATTTAGGTGAAATCTGCTTTCCAATGTAACCAAGTGCGGAATGGATTTATTGACAAATCCCATTGCCGCAGTAGCTGAAAAATACGAAGAATATATACAATATGAACATAGACTCGCATGGAAAACTTATACTCACATGTGTCCTTTAAAAACACATGCTTCCCTCTGTTGACATGCAAAATTTCGATCATGGGCGCGAGAGTAGAAAACATATATTGTTGATTTCAAGCATCAACAAACCTTGCATAACGATAAAGGCATTTGAAATCCGGGAAAGAGTGGGATCGGTTTCCCGGTGGGATTGCCATCCAGACAAAGTGGAGTCGCCAGTGAAAATAATGCAACCAATACAATGCCTACTTGTTCACCAACAAGAAATAGATCTAAACTTTTATCGTGATCCGAGGGGAAAAAATTTCTTAGTTACTTGGATCCCCGACAATGGCGCCAAATGTTGTACACTATTTCCAGTAGGTAGTCCTTGTTTGCAAAAACTATGCCAAGAAACCAACTCAACCAATCTTTAGGGTTCAAGCTGACCCTTGAACCGGAGGGAGCTACCTCGATTGTTACGAGGCCTTGTTTAACGTTGTTCATTGTGGCTGGACAATAGCCTATGAAGCACAATGGTCGGTTATGGTTTTTAATTGGGGGGTGGTTGGCGATCAATGCACAATTCCTATTCATGAATAAATCCCTCCTTTGCGGAGTTCTTTCTCAAAGTGTCAACTTCCAGCTTTGACAGAATGACTTAGCTTTTAAGGATTATGATAGAAGAATGTGAGAAGATTCCTAATAATCAAACGGTTAGCACGACTATTTAACAACAAGGGAATTTGAGATGCGTGTAAAAGATTTCTACTGGCCCAACAAAGCATATCCGGGAGATGATAGAAGTGGAAAACAATAACCAGTTAAAAGAGAAGCTAACTCAAACAAAAAGTCCGATATACTAATCTCTTTAGACAATTATAAATTTGCAAGGGATTCCGGAAAGATTGAAACTCAATCTAATCTGACTCGGCTCTTCTATGTAACTTTGGATATGTGCAGAAATAGATTATGGAAATACTGGATAAACAAACGAGAAACACAAATTTTGTCAAAACCAGGGCTGAAATACTCTAATTAGAATTTCTAGAAAAAAGAGTTTTACAAAACTGAAGCAGTCTTGGCTTCAAAAAGCCCACACTTTTCTTATTACAAATGATCAAATATATAGCCATACAAACTAGTAAACTGTTACAAACTTTCAGGAATAAAATCCTGAACAGTATACTAAATATAAATAATATCACTAAATAGGTTGTCGGAAATCTGGAACTATTGCAAGTCTTCTGCCTTAGAATCAAGAATATCCACTGATTTTGTGTCATAGAATATGGGAATGGTTGAATAACTGCTGGAAATCTGGAACTGTAGAATGATCCTCAATATTTCACCATAATTATTTTTTTGATTTGACAAAGGAGGTTCTCACAACAATTTAAAATCCGAACTTCAAATATATTCAGATAAACCACAGCCAAATCCTAATCACCCCCCATTAAATAACCAGTAGACTCAAATGCTGACCAAGATAAATGGTTGCATATTGGATAGGGTGTTCTCCATGAATTTAAGGGTGGGCTTTAAATTGAGGATTAATGTGTTGAAGTGCATGGTGTTTGGGTGGTATTGTTATGAACCATCATGGTCTTCCACTGCTGAGAAGTTGTTGACTTGTGGATGTATAGCATTTAGAGTGAAGATTGGAGTGCTGGATTTTTGTATTTCTACAGCGCCTGATATACAGGTGAGTATCTGACGATGGAAACCCTTATTGCAAACAGCGGTGTAGTAACTCCAGCCTCATTTTTATGGTGGCCTTCTCATAAGAGAATGAAAAACTCTGGCATATATGCCCAATTCCCCTTCCACTGCATACCCAAAAGAGAAGACTTGATACTAGCAGAATATCAATTTAGAGACGCAGATTTCAATGCAATTCCAACTAGGGATGTAGTTCCACACTTGGTCTAACGCAGGTATGCAGCCCGCAATCTCACAGTCAAACAAAATCATTTTTATAGCATTGCTCGCTTCGAGTCAAGAAGTTGTCCACGGTCAGCTCCACCAAGATTTGCCAACAAAATTTGTCTTCTTTCAACAGTATCCGAAGATCAACGGCTTCAATGTTGTGGCAGGTAACGTGCATGATGGATATTGTTGCGGGCGCTGGATCCAACAAGTGTAAAAAAAATGTCATAGCAAAGAAGGCACACTGTAGATAATCTCGGAACGGTGAAAAATGTGGTACCCGTTGAATTCAATCTTAGCCAATGGTGGTTCGTTCTCGACCACGATCCCTGCATGTTGGGCAACTGGAAGAGCTCCCATCAATGCAGTGGCAATAGCAATCAGCCACAGCAAATTCACGCCTCAGTGCCAAATACCCACACATTCCTTATGACAAACCATACTGCGAAGAAGAAGTCAAATGACATTTTGCACCGTTCCATGAAGATAGAAATCTTGGATTCACCATTGATAATGCCTCCATCGGAGCTGCTAATTGTTGCAGGGTCTGTCCCAGCAGTTTTCCGAGCATAGTCATGCGGCCTTACATGAGAGGTTCACAAAACTGAAGTTGAGACGATGGGTATTGCTATTTAGGATCTGGATGAGAGTTATGGAGACATGGATGCTTGTAGCGCCAATAGGGTAGCAGAATGCTGACATGACATCCAAAAGCATATCCTGCTCCATATTTAACCACTACGTTCAACTTGAAACCACTGGTGGATTTCAGAGGGGGGTCCATAAGGGTATGTGGTTTCATGGCTGGGGGTGCAAACAACTTGAAAGATGCTGTCACGTGCCCCAAGAGTGGTTTTGGCGAAACCAAATTGCAGACCCCCCCCTCCTCAACAAAATGTCAAAAAGTCCCGAGGGGGTCCGAAATCTTGTGGAGCTGCCACGTGCTTCATAAATTGAAATTTTTAATATAACTTTAAAAATTTAGGCTTTAGAATTTAATTAATTTTTATTATATAATTTAAATTTAAAATATATATTTTCATAAAAATTATAATTTTTATAAAAATAATATATTTTAAATATAAAAAAATAATATATAAAATTAAATCTTTTAAAAGCGTAATATATCTCACCGCATTTTAATGAAAAATTGACAAATTTTTCACTGAAAATTAAAAATTTTGGGTGTGCCAAAATATGTTACAGCAAATACCATAGGAGATGTTTCCACAAAAAAGCTTGCATCATCAGAGAAGGTAGTATTACAGGAAGTTCGCATCATCATAGAAAGAAGCGCAACAGAAGCTCGCATCATCTGCCATGATTTCTTGGATGAGCAGGATGCAGAAATTTGTTGCTCTCAATACAGCAGGAGGTAGAGGTATATTACAGCTAGTATGGCTAGTTGTGAGGCAATGTGGTTGCAGAAGCTCTTTGCAGAGTTGTTTGATCATGTGTCGGATACGATTGTGATATACTATGACAATCAAAGTGGGATTGGACTTTTCATAGAATCTATTATTCCATGACAGGTGGAAGCACATTGAGATCAAGTACCACTATATCAGAGATATGGTACAGAGAGGAGAAGTGAGGCTCCAACACATCTCAACGAGATGAGCAGGTTGTAGACATTCTCACCAAGCCCTTTGTCGAAATCAAAGTTCTTATTCTTTCACAGAGCAGCTTGGGTGCAGGGAGAATGTATCCCACCCTAAGAGGGAACAACTTGTTGATCGAGAAGACTAAGCATATGCTCCTCCCCCACGACTTTCGACTAGCCATGCACTTGGTGGGGGGCATGAGCAACGAGGCTCATGAGTGTGAGGGTACTCCCTTGAAGCCATGGACTTGTGCGAGTACATACCCTAGTATGCATCCTACTGCGCAAGTCACCTACGCATCTTTATAGACCAAGGGCCATATTGAGATGGTTAAGCTTGTTGGGATTACCAGCCATCCGGCTAGTGGGAGAGGGAGACTTAAGTGTGTGTGATCTTTACACAAGGTCGGGCATGAGTTGCCATGGACTTGGTTGTGGTAAATTGATCTCCCCTAAGTGTTGGATGTAGGCGTTCTACCACTTAATTAGTGAGGATCAAGTTGGGGAGGATCGATCAATGGACATACGGTGTGTGATCTTTACCAAGGTCATTTATGGCTTGCCATGGACTTGGTTGTGGTAAATCAATCTCCCCTATTGTCGTGTGGATCATTCTTCTTCTTCTATGGATCAAGTCATCATTGTTCGGTTGAGATGAGATGAGATGAGACAAGATGAGCTTCTCTTATGTTGAGACATGTACATCCGAGATGAGACTTATGGTGCGGCCGGAAGTTCCTCCTAGGCGAGAGAGAGTGTTGAAAATGGGCAACTTCGATTTAGGAATTTCATCAATAAAATGATAGAGAAAATCCATATTTGTGGTTTGACCAAGTCGGTCCTAAGACCATCAAGTCAGCCCCACAGTGGAAAAGGGTCCTCCAAAGTCACATATAAATAGACCATCATTGACCTCATTTGGAGCATCACCTAAACACATCACATCGATGCTGAGATTGCGAAGACATCCCCACGTGCAAAGGAGGAGAGAGAGAATTATGTTACGACCAACGTTGACTTTTTGTTTGGGGACTTGTGTTGACCAAGATTTTGTTCTTTCTTTTTGACAAAATTCGACCAAATATTTTACTACGTTGACCGAAGTATGTTGAGCATTGACCACAAGGTTATTTGTTGACTTTATCGGGAGTTGTACGGTGCATTGGTTTTGTAATCGTCGAACTTCCACAAGCTTAATTTTGACCCTTTGTTGCGATGTGATCATTGACCAAATTTGACTCTCTCATTTGATTTGTTTTAACTTGCTTGACTTGGAAAGTCAAAGAGTTGACTTTGATTTGGTTTATGGATGTACTATTGGACTACGTATCTCAAGTTGAACATTGATTAAATAAGAAGAAGAAGAATTGAGTATGGGTTTTCCCCCCTAGTGGGGTTTTGCGGTCTTTGACCAAAATATGTGTCTCATTGTGCTTGCCTATCTTCTATTGCGCATTGTTGTTTATTATTCTATCTATAATTGCTTAATTGTTTACTTGGGTGAATGAAATTGAATGCTATATTGTTTTAAGTGATTATAATAGCATAGAACATGTGAAAAATTAATAAAGATCAAGTAAGATCAACATCATCAAGGACAAAAACCATTAGAGCATCATTGAGAACCATATTAACGTAGGAGCCTTGTCTTTCGATGCCTTCCTAGCTCAAGATTTGTAGGCAAGTTACTACAATTGTGTTAGGGTATGCCTTCAACCCTATTAGATGCTTCCAATCGCAAAGGGGAAGGACATGTCACTAGAAGAGCTATCAATCCATATGTGCATGTGAAAATGATGGTGATGGAGTAGGTAGGACTTCAAGGAAGATGGCCATAACCATGTGTTGTATGGTACAACAACCCTCCCCATTTCAAAATTTTAGAATAAATTTTACTTTAGAAGTAGGTCCCCTTTCCTTTTAGATAGAAATAAAAGACTTTGAAGAAATCCGATTATTTTAAATAAAACAATAAAAAGATTCATTGTTTAAAAAGTCACACATCGCATATTACATACCGCAAATGCATGTGACCTTGAATATTTCCGATCCGATTAAACTTAAGTCTTATATCGCATTGCTTATGAGAGAATAGAAGTATTCATGTTTAAAAAGTCCGATGCGATCGCGATCGCAAATCGGTAAGTCTTATGGTTTTACATTTGTTTTGAAAAACTCAGATGCGATAGAACTTATCACAAATCGCCTTTCGAAAAGGATACCCTTCATTCGGTCTATTTCATAAACGCAGGTGCAATGCGACTCATCGCAATCACATTTCGGAGGAACAACATCACGTCTACTTATTCGCAAAACTACGATGCAATGGACCCCACCATCATCGCAATCGCAAATCGGTAAAGTCTTATGTATAACTTAATTCCTTTGAAAATATCCGATGTGATATACTATCATACGCGAGTCGCAAATCGGCGGAACATATGAAATGATATTTGATTCCCTTTCGAAACCTCAGATGTGATGGATAGCTAGTCTTTGTTTATTCATTGCTGCGCCACGCATATATTATTTATTAATTGCAATCGGAAAATCCAAAAGGAAAGTTTTACGTTAACATTTCAAATCGCCGATCTCCCAGTTGTACAATCATTATTAATTAGAAAATCAAACGAATTATGGTGATCGATCCTATATGAATGCATGAATGTGACTCTCATGGAGGGCATTTAAGTTTAAGAGCGAGTTAATCAATTCGGATCATTAATAAAAAATCTTTACACACGGTTGTTCTTTTAACTTCGTTCCTTCTCGTTCTAAAAAGTTTTTCTCATTTGCGAGCCATAGACCATCCAACCCTCTCGTTCGTCGAGCCGGTAAAATGATACCGGACGAGAAAATGTCTAAGAAATTTAAGAAAGCAAGGACCGATGCCGCCGCAGAAGACCGCTGCTATTACCACAATGCCAAAAGAAACCCGACCCAAAATCATGTTGGTTACAGAATACGACATGCCGGGGTCTCGGAAGCTTTCCTAGGAAGTGTATAACTTGGTAGACGGAGAAAAAACCCACTATTACAAGGTAAAGGCGACAATACCGGATGAAGAAGATTTCCCGATTCGATTACGAGACTCCTCTCAAAGCACTTGCAAATTCTTTTCTTCACGAGTGCGGCTCGAGCAAATATGTTCCCCTATTATGATATAATACGATAGGTGATAGACAATATCACCATCACAAACAGAACATTTGTTTCGGTTGCGGGAACAAGTTTTGGGTCTTTCAGAAAGCAAAAGATATAAAAGCGATGTACCATGCACGAGACCCTCAAAAAAATCTATAACAAAGCCTTCATTAAAGATTTCACCACGGACAATGAAACTCAATCGGGAACCAATAAGGGAATGGAGACGAGCTCCCGAAAAACACAAAAATGAAGCATCGTGTATGTACTCCGTGGGTCTCTTGCACC
This sequence comes from Pinus albicaulis, assembly GCA_034641835.2. Classification (NCBI taxonomy): domain Eukaryota; kingdom Viridiplantae; phylum Streptophyta; class Pinopsida; order Pinales; family Pinaceae; genus Pinus; species Pinus albicaulis. The sequence goes on along the minus strand of CM076578.1, from coordinate 720,584,390 downwards.
CCCATATTGCTATCTTCTTGCAATGATGTGTAGGCTTTTCGGAAATAATAATTCCGCAAGGTTTTCAATCCAAATGGTACCCCACGATTCATTACGCATCTTAATTCGAGAGTTATGGATTGAGTCGAGTTATCCTTTCCGACAAGATAGCTAATAGAATTACGGAATATAGAAAGGATAAAGACACTAGAAATACAACCCCTTTTCATTTTCGTGCCTATATCTTAGATGCTTAGTGTTTCTAATTCAAATTTCCTATTCTAGGTTGAAATGGACCCCTCAAGACCATCGTCCCAATACATATTTACCATAAGTATTTGTGGAAGGTCCATTTTTAAAAATCATGTATATAGGATTTTTTTCATGGCTTTATGTTACACCATCTGTCGGACCATTTTTAACCAATTTCCTCCCTAGAGCTCTCTGAAAAAGCAAGAATGATATATCCCTAATTGGCAATTGGTTTGGAGAAGAAAGATTTCCCTATATCGAGCTTTTGGAAGCATTGTGGAACCCCATATCTTACCTCTATATGTCCTGATAAACTGTTAGCCCAAGAAATTTCTTACGGTTGACGAGAAAGAGGGATGTCAAGATGTTTAAGAATGCCAAGAAATTGATGTGGCCTACCGTTCCCTTTCATTGTGGAAATTATACTCTGAATGATTTCAAACATGTTGAGAAGGAAGTCATTAAAATAAGAGATCTTAAGCTTGCAAGCTGTCTCGGGCAGGTATGATCCAAATAAAGTAGCTTTCGATTTCACAACTTTGGTTCAAATTGCCGGGTTTGAGCATGAGCCCAGATGAATTTGATGATTTATTTGTCTCTATTGAGAAATTTTTTCCAAGTTTAGGACTTGGCTAAATCCAAGTTTCAAGTAGAGGATATGAACAAATTCATGCGGTTCGAAGTCAAAGATTGCTTGAAAGCTCCCCTTGACCCGACTAAGGATTCCTTTACAAAAAAGCTGAAAGTATAGAAACGAGACAAAAGAAAAAGGAAGACACAACTAGCAAGGCCCAGAAAAAGAAGTGTCTACAAGCAGCCTATATGTACATGCGAGAAAGAAAAGTACAACTAGCAAGCTTGATATTCGGATAGAGAAGGAGAATACAAGTACAAAGACACGATGTGCGATGCGAAGAAAGAAATACATGTGATAAACCCAATGATCAACTTGAAAGAGAAACACCCACGGAAAAAAGTGGTAAATTCTGCTGAAATTATTATTTACTCCCCAATTGCTAAGACAATATGAGCAATTTGAACAACGAAAGTGGAGGACAAAATAATCCTCAAGTTGATAATTTGAATAATTAGGATATGGAGATTATCCCTAAACATCCATCGAAGAAATTGTGTTGAAAGTTGAAGAAATCCCTCCTCCGGATATCTTTTATAGTCCTAAGCATAGGTACATGTTGTCGGGAAACAAAAGAAAAGAAGGAGGATAGATCAAGAACCACTTTCATCCCCACAAGTTGAATTCATGAATATTGTACGGAAGAATACCGAGGGTAAATCCTTCGAGAGGATCTTACCAAATTATCACAATATGCAGGGTGCCTACGATTACGGCCACTATAGATAAAAGCTGCTTGAAGTCAATCAAATGATCAAACAAAAAGACTTATAGATAGCAATGCTAGAAGAAAAGACATCAAATGATCGACAATAGATAATGCGGTTAGAGCGAGCGGTTAGCAAAAGAAAAACTCGAGCCAAACGATTTGGAAGAACAGGCGAGTGTGGAAAAGAAAAAGTGTTAAGATTGCTCTTTGTTCTATGCCATTTCGGATTTAGGGCACAATATTGAAGAAAGATAGAACATACTAATTGATCGATAGAAGACAAGCCAAGACAGAGATAAGAAATGTTGGCGTTACGGCGATCAGCAGGATGCTTCTACCAGCAAAGTCTCCAATAGGTCATTCAGCCAAGCGTGTCACACATAACCCCAGAACAATCCAAACAAAGAATGTGCAGCTCCAACGCTATCCAGAGAGAGAATTCCTCCACATCGATGTGTCTCAAATGAACTCCAAGTCTCTCCAATATATAGGAATCTTTGGGGGTGTGTGACACGTCCTTTAAGACATTTAAGTCAATATTTTATTCCAGGCCGACCCAGCACATAAGTGGAATAAATTCAAAGTACATGTTCTGCTCATATGATCGAGATGATCTTTAGATCAATCTTACACCTCTCCAAAAGAGGAATCCAATAAAAATATTGCGATCGTCATCTGAGCAGCACAACCGGAGTTTGGACCTAGTTGTCCAATTTTAACACTCCCTCTCAACTAGGGAGAACTCCGTCCACTAGTGCAATCCAAACATCGTGCGTCATCCCGCCGTAACTTGCTTTACTGGCCTCTTTATTTCAGAACAGAAGTGGGTCAGTCACAAAGACATCATACCCGGCTGACAGATTCAGCCCAGAGGTCCGAAACCTCTATCAGACTCACGAAGAGTCTCCAACCAACCCGAAGTTGGTTCATCTGACCCGAAGTCAGGCAGAGGTCCCAGACCTCACTATCAGACTCACAAAGAGTCTCCAACCAACCCGAAGTTGGTTCATCTGACCCGAAGTCAGGCAGAGGTCCCAGACCTCACTATACTTGATCCCAGATCAAGCGGTTGGACTATGCCATCCTAGATAGAGGGTACGGCAAACTCTGATGCGTCCATCAGTCTTTGCTACTAGTCTCTAGCCTTTCCCACCTCATTGGCCAAATGAGAGGTACTTCCCATGAGCCCTAAACTCAATGGGTAGGATGCATACGGGGCACAGATAAATGAGAGGCGAACCAACTCAATAATCACAATGGTGGGGCAGAAGCACCATAAGTGCTTATAGCTCCGAGAAGCTATCCCCAAAACCCCCCTTTGAGCTCCCAGAGCTCATCGTCCAATAGGACCCACACCATAGGGTCGTTCCATGATTCCAAGATTCTCACGGAAGGTTAGGAACATGACCTTCCCCAAGGGCATAGTGAGAATATCCGCGACCTGCTCATTAGTTCCTACATGATCGAGCCTTACGGCGCCTCGCTGTACCATATCCCAGATAAAGTGGTACCAGCCATCAACATGCTTGGATCAATCGTGGAACCCGGGATTCTGTAACAAATGAATCCCCCTCTGGTTATCACAAAGGATAACAGTGGCATCTAGCACATGCTCGAACAGCTCACAGAAGAGCTTTCGCAACCAAGCTGCTTCACAACAGGCCATACTTGTTGCAATGTATTCGGCCTCAACGGTGCTCAAAACCACCGACTTCTGCTTCCTGCTCATCCATGAGATCGAAGCAGAACCAAGATTGAAGCAGCATCCCGATGTGCTCTTACGATCCACCACACTGCCAGCCCAATCGGCATCAGTATATCCACGGAGTGTCATACTCCCGGCAGTGTTTCTCAGCCCATGGTCTATCGTGCCTCAGAGATATCTCAAGAGTTTCTTGGCACCAACCTAGGGAATGTTATGATCAACCATGTGTTGCCTCAAAGTGTTCACTACACAGCATATGTTCGAACAAGTGTTCATTAAGAACATCAGGGTCCCTATGAGTTAACGATACTCAGTAGGACAGGCCCAACAACACTGCTACTCAACTTTTTTAAAGTTGAGTTCCATGGACTTACAGTCCATCATACCAGAAAATTCATAATGTATTTTCCTTGAGAAAGGAAAATCTCGCCAGGTCTCTGCTAGACCTTCAGGCCTAGACATCAGTCCTAGGTCCTTCATCTCGAACTCAGCAGCGAGCTCCCTCTTGCACTGATGAATGAGAGGGTCAGCACCTGTTAGGAAGAGGTCATCCACATGCAGCATCAGAGTGAGAGGTTTTCCCTTGACAACTTTGAAGTAAGGGTTCGGATCAGCATTACTTCGAGTGAAGCCCAGCTTCATCAAGTAGCTATCTATCCTCTTGTACCAATCTCAGGGTGCTTGTTTCAGCCCATAGAGGGCTTTCTTCAACCTGCAGACATGGGTGTCCCAATCCTGGACTTCCAACCCCAAAGGTTGCTCCACATATATCTCTTCCTTTATCACACCATGCAAAAATGCAGTCTTCACATCATCTGATGAAGACTCCATCCTTGCGTAGCAGCAAGGGCTATAATAGATCGAATGGTGGTATCTCGAGCCACAGGTGCAAATATGTCATCATAGTCTATATCTTCCTCACAGGCAACGAATCTTGCCTTGAACTTTACAGCACTTCCAACAGATCCATACTTGATCTTGTAGAGCCATTTCGAGGTGACAACTGCTTTGTCCTACAACATAGCATCCTTCCAGACTTGATGCTTTACGACTTCCTCAAATTGTACAAAAGTACTCATGGCTGCTAGATATCCTGTTATTAATATGGCTTCTTGGTTTTCCTTTGGAATTTCCCCCTCTGAAGCCATATGTCCCTGAGCCATGAGGATCTTCTTTTGTTGAACAAAGACATCCACTCAGGAGCATATGCAGATATATCGCCCTCTTAATGTCAGCTTCTCTCTCGAGAGAAGACATCTGTTTTAAATGAGGGCATCCGAAACACCATCTTGAAATTGGGACCTGATCTCCCACAGTCAAAGCCATCCAACAGACTTTGCTGATCATGATTCAAGATTCCAACCATGTGACCAAAACAAACTGCGTAAACTTCCAAGTTTACATTTTAAGTTTACCATAACGCTCCAATGTAGGACTGAGACAGTCACATGCTGCTGCTACATAGGAGTCTATCTATGTCACTGACATACAGGGGGAACATATCAGCAAGCCTCTGCTTGTGTTAGAAGTCCTTTCAGCCACTACCTGTTATTCTGTGAGTAGCTCCTTCAAACAGCCTTCAAGACTGCAGCTTACAAAGAAAAAAAACAAGGGATCCAATCTACCTTGGCATTGCACCTTGAATAGCTTCCAGATCTGCCCATTTCTGGTTATTTCAGCAGACTGCTTATAGAGCTGAAAAAAAAATTTGACCACTGCATAGAATTTCCTCAAGGACTTCAGCAGACAACCCTTACATCTTCCAGCTTCAACATGGGTGTCTTTCTATGTCACTGTCATGATGACAGTGACATAGAATTACAGATTTTGAACTATCCCACTCATCACTGCTTGCTGAATCACAGATCTGGCCAAGATTGCAGATCTCAGTTCAGTGATTTTTCCCTGAATTTCACTGATTGAGGAACCAATCATACAGACTTCATATCCTTCCACATGCCAGTCCATGCAGATCAGGCACAGACATAGTGGCACCCCTGCTCATCAATGTTACAGCCCCAACCATCCAACAGAAAAAAAAAAAATTAGGACAAGGCACTTCACTGCTCTTAAGGACCCTGTCAAGTACATTAAAAACAATTTCTTTGTCTTCGTTTGAGATACAGTCTGTGCCATGTACACAGATCTGGGAATTATGTGATTGGTCTGCATCCAAATTAGGCTGGAATCTGGGGCTGCTTCAAATTACACAGTCAAAAAACACATGTGATAACCACACGGCTTGCTTGTGGTATGGCTTGCGGCCTGCCACAACATTCATCTTACGACCTTCAAACAAGATTTAACAAGTCTGCATTTGCAGAATTAGTGCAGCAAAGGACAAGTCCAGGAAGACCAGGGACTTATGTTATACCAAGCATCATTTCTAAAGGTTCCGAGCAGTAAAAAAAAAAAAAAAAAAAAAAATTTACTGCGCTGTCTGCAACTCTTAATACGATCATTCTTTCATAGCGAAAGCCTTGCATATACACAAGCTATATGAAGGTTCATCTGCTAAAAGGATGTCCAAGTGTGTCTCACCAAGCTACTGTCAATGAGGTCCTCAAGTCCGCTACAAGCCTTCTTTAAATCTGATCCTCTAATCCTTAAGAGGGCTCCAAAGGTTCTGAAAGCTATGGCAAAAATTTTCCTCAAAATTGTTGCATACACTGCTTCAAGGCATAGGGTGAGGTCTAAACTGATTCTGAGACTGTGCTATAAAAAAGAGAAGCCAAAATCCTGTAGCTACCATAGGTCTAAACTGCTTGCTACAGGTGTCTGCGATCAAAGGGAGGTCCGAGCCTCAAATACTAGTCAAACAGCCCAGAACTGTTGGTCACGGCAGCAAGAAACGCATGCTGATCGACCTGCCCAGAATTCCTTGTGTTTTGTATGCCAAAGAATGCGGTCTGCCCAAACAGAATTTCTCCAGGTCAGATAGCAGTCAAACTGTTCCAGAAAGTCTTCGCTTATGCCACGCATATATAACAGATAAGTACTGTACATCCGCAGGTTCATAACAGGCATACAATGATGCAGGATCGTTATAAAGTCGATTATTTTATATGATCGCAGGATTGTTTGACGTCATGATGAGATACAGTGATATATCCGCAGGTTCATGACAGCATACCAGATTTCGATGTCACGCGTCCACCTGCAACTATATCAGATTGCCGCTGCCACGTCCAATGCCATGCAGCGTTCAATGCGTCCGCTGACTTGTCGTCGCTGCTCATCAAATCCGCCATGGCAGCCAGATAAATTTCGTAGAACCTTCTAACTCTGGTTTTAAATGCGTTTCAAAACGGCGATGAAGAGGTTCGAATAAGCCGGCGTGAGGTCCAAATTAAGAAAATAGGCGTTCTAATAGAGAGAGCAACGACAATATGATGATCCAACACTATGCAGTCGCTGAATATCCCACAGATCTGGATTCGAAGAACGAAACGCTGTTTTCTTCTCTTCGAAAACAAATCATTATCGAAACCCCGAGCAAGAAGATACCGCTGCGGAATTCCCATGACAGGCTCGGGTAGTTGGCTACGGAATTCTCTTTGGTGATAGCAACAAATAAGGGTAAGAATTTGTTCGAGTAAACGACTGTGGGAATTCTAAGGAATTGCCATCATTCACTGCGCTCGACGACCAACCGCAACCTGATCTGTAAAACAATTCCATAAATGATGCAACTGTCATTCTCCTCGATAGCCACACGAAAAATACTGATGATCACGCGAGGGACGAAGGACGACTAATTTCATATACTCTGTTGTCGGCAACAGATCATCCTGTATGATAAATCGCTACCCGAAATAATAATAAAAATCGCACTGCCAGCTGTGCGTTGTCGTCAACCACCAGAGAGGTAATCACCGGAGATATGACACGTCATTCAGTCGTGGAGGGAATTCCTCCATACGCAAGGGAATTATACGACCCAGAAAAAAAATAATAACTCGCTCAGCAACTAGGAAGGTGAAACTCGTTTTCCCTCTTCGCTGGTTTCTTCTTTTATTATCGGCGGCTGAACAGAGATATTTCTAATCTCTACGCTGTCACCTACAGCGCTTAGAAATACATAGACTATTACTTGCTGTGGTGGTATGGCCTGCGGCCTACCACACAGCCTTGCAGTGGCTGACGACACCTTTATTGACCCTGTAACCAAACCTAATCTAGCTGCTCTAGATTCTCAACACAAAGGGCTTTGTCTTCAACCTCGGCTCCGATACCATGTTAAGATTTGCTCCTGTTCTATGCCATTTCAGATTAGGGCACAATACTGAAGAAGATAGAACATACTAATTGATCGATAGAAGACAAGCCAAGACAGAGATAAGAAATGTTTGCGTTACGGCGATCAGCAGGATGCTTCTACCAGCAAAGTCTCCAATAGGTCATTCAGCCAAGCGTGTCACACATAACCCCAGAACAATCCAAACAAAGAATGTGCAGCTCCAACGCTATCCAGAGAGAGAATTCCTCCACACCAATGTGTTTCAAATGAACTCTAAGTCTCTCCAATATATAGGAATCTTTGGGGGTGTGTGACACGTCCTTTAAGACATTTAAGTCAATATTTTATTCCAGGCCGACTTAGCACATAAGTGGAATAAATTCAAAGTACATGTTCTGCTCATCCGATCGAGATGATCTTTAGATCAATCTTACACCTCTCCGAAAGAGGAATCCAATAAAAATATTGCGATCGTCATCTGAGCAGCACAACCGGAGTTTGGACCTAGTTGTCCAATTTTAACAAAAAGCTTGATCAACAAGCTTTGAATAAGCAACAAGAGGTGTCCAAGTTACAAATCTTACTGCAAAATGAGAAAACTGCCAAAGAACAGCAAGAGAAAATATTTCAAGCAAGATTGGATAAATTTAAGGATTATCCTAAAATTGACCAATTTAAAACTGAAGCTCTGGAAACAAATAGGCTATTGTCTCAACAGTTAGATGATCTCCCTCAAAAGATTGCACAAGCAGAGCCTTTATGTGAAATAACATCTTCCCTTATTGATGAATCAGTCAGCACCAGAATTGAATTTGAGAATGCAGATGATAAGATATCAGAGTTTATTTCATGGCAGGACTCAGAACAAGGAAAGAAAGCAAATCTTCCCAGGATCGAAGAAAGGCATAAAGAAATTTTGTTTGTTGAATGGGATACACAGTTAATTAAAGAAGAACGTGCTACATCAAGGGCTAGAGCCATAATGAACAATCTGACACAATTAGTAAATGATAGCTTATATGCTACTAATTTGATTTCAAATTGTACTCCAGGTAAATTGCCAAGGATGAAAGAAACTGATGCCAGATGGAAGCAGGAAATAATCAACAGGAATCAAAAGATTAGCAAAATACAGGAAATTACATGGGATGTCCTATGGACATATTTGATCAAACCACAAAGACAACAGATGGCAATCAAATGCCTTTCTAATGCCATGAATTACATCATTCCAGACCTATCCGATGCCACATACACTAGTCAGTTGCATTCGAGGCTGAGTCATCCAACGGAAGTTAAAGATATGCTTAAAATCTGCCCCCTCAGCACATTAAATATAGAAGAAATTCAGTGAATCTGTTTTATTTGATATCACAAGTCTTTTTCAGGATCTCTAATGATAGTTTCTAGCATAAGTTATAGATAATATGTTTTGTTAATTTTCTATTTAAACCCCTTTCATGCATTTAGAAAGGGGTCCTGAATTTGAAATATTTTGGCTTGGATCATACATTTTTGTACTCCATTGACTATTTTATTTTTATAAAAGATCACATCCTGTGATTTATGGTGAATTATCTTTAAGAGTTGCATTTTTGTACCTTGGAGGTTGTTCTAAGTTAAAGCGCAGGAATTGAATATCGAATTGCATCAAGAAAATATCTAAATGAATCTGGTATTTCTATCGATTTACTGTTATTTTCTTTATGTTATGAAGTATTCTTTTTGAAAATTTGCTATCATTTTTTTTATGCTTGTTTTCTCAAATATTTCTTTATCATATCATTTCTGAAGATATAGAAATATTCATCTATTATAGTATATGCAAATGATATATATAGAATTATGAATGCGATGTGTTATTTTAACTCTGTTTAATTTCTTAAACAGAGTTATCATTATATGATACTGCATCTTTCTATTGAATAATAATACATTTTTATGGTTAATTATTTAATTGAAACAATCTTAAAAGTCGTATTCATACTTAATACGCAGGTTAGTTTTAAAATGATTTGCAAGTTATAATTTACGTTAGATAGATTATTTCAGTCAGTTAGTTCCATTATTCACCTACACAAACACTCCATCATCAATCCATTTATTATTAGGAAACTGGTCCTATAAATCCAGTCAGAGCCACCACACCAAACGGAAAAGGAGTTGTCCTAAGGTCTTGACTGGGTGGTTTTCCCCCAATGTTTAAAGCAACGATTTTCGAGGCTTCAACACCATGATACCAAGTAGAGGGGTCGAACATCTTTGAGTACTATAATGAGAAGAGGGAGAAATTGTGGAGGCATGAGTTACCCCTTTCCTTGGCTTGCTTTTTCCACCACTCTGGTGCACCTTTTACTTCAATGATTTATCTTTCTTTCTTGCATAGCTTAGGAGACCAAGTTTGTTTTAATCTTTTCTATAACCCTAAAAGATGTAGCAGTTTCTTACTCAACAACATGGGGACATTCAAGGGTTCCTTGTAGGAATTTACAGGGTAAGTTCCTCAGATCAATCACCAAATAGATCACAAATCAGTACACCAGTATATCACGTGGTTAAAACCCTCAAAGAGGGAAACAACCCACAGCCTGAACCAACGCAGCTACTTCAGGCAATTTATTAATATAAAAAGAAAGTTTACATATGTTTATCTCATAAACGATTACCGGACAAATGACCCTCCATGCTCTTTAAATAGAGATCATGGACCAATCGGGTGTTAAGCCACGAACCAAGTGTCGTTAATACCGAGGAGAGAGTGAACCATCGGATCACTACAAATCGTAACCGTCGGATTATAAGTTACAAATGTATATAGTAAAGAAACACACTTTACCTAACTCTACACTAGACCAAGTTATACTTAACTATTTCCTATGTGTCGGAATATCCTAACATCCCCCCTTAAGAACAACTTGGGATAGGATTGAAGGATTTACAAAGGTGACACAAAAGGAGCCTATTTCCTATGTGTCGAAATATCCTAACATCCCCCTTTAAAAACAACTTGGGATAAGATTGAAGGATTTACAAAGGTGACAAAATAGGAGAAGGAAGGAGGCATTAGAGCCTATCGCCCCTTAATGATAACTTTCCTGAACTCCAAGCATGGATCGAAGTTTGGTAAACTTCGCTTCTGTGAGAGCCTTTGTAAAGATATCGACAACTTAATCATTGGTTGAACAATACTGTACTTCAAGAACACGATCATGAATGAGCTTTCTGATGAAATGTATATGAAACTCAATGTGTTTCATACGTTGATGTTGAACTGGATCTTTGCATACTTGAATGGCACTCTAATTATCACACCAAAGTGTAGTTGGATGTTGTTGATGAAGACCAAATTCAGACAGGATCTGATGAAGCCACATGGCTTCGTTGTTGGCTTCAACGGCACCACGATACTCTGCTTCTGCCGAAGAACGAGAGATGACACTTTGTTTCCTACAAGACCAAGTAATAGGTCCTAAACCAAGAGTGAATACATATCCTGCAGTAGACTTTCAATCATCAGGGTCACCAGCCCAATCAAAATCAGTAAAACCAATCAACAATGGAGATGTTCCTGCACTGTAATGAATCCTGAACTGAATTGTACCTCGAATATATCGAAGTATTCTTTTAGCTGCTTTCCAGTGACTTTCATGAGGTTGGTGCATAAACCGAGCAACAAGACCAACGGCAAAGGAAAGGTCAGGACGGGTATGGGTTAGATACAGAAGTTTACCAACAAGTTGACGGTATAAGGTAGCATCAACTTCAGGGGTAGTACAAGTGACTGAAAGCTTGACTCCAAACTAAAAGGGAGAAGGGGCTGGCATGCAGTCTTCCATGTGAAAGTGGAGTAGAAGATCACATGCATACTTGAACTGAGAAATGTTGAGATTTTGTGTATTTGGGGTAGCATCAGTTGTGATCTAGGTCCCAAATTTTGAGGAAGGACTAGAGTTCACCTGATCTACAAGACCCATAAATGGATTTGTGAAATTTCATTTGGTTTAGGAGATATTAAATTAATTAATTATTTTAATGTATTTCCTAAGTTAAAACTTAGGAAAATAAAATAATTAAAGTGAATTTAATTAAACATGTGATGAAATTGTCTTAAGTCGCACAGATCAAGCTTTCTTTTAATCTTAGTCATTGATTAAAGATTTAATCTTGGTTGTTGATTTGTTAACGAGAAAAGTATAAAGGAAAGGCTTGAGGTCATTTGTAAGACACACAGAGGCAGAGCACTGAAGCTAAGCTAAGATTCTAGGGCGGGGTTGCTAAGAATTCTCAAGTGTTTCAGTTGCAGAGAGGGGAATTTAGACCAAGGGGATGATCTGATCTTGGGGTCTAGAATACACAAGAAGCAGAGAAGAGATCAGGAAAGACAACGCGGAGGAAGGCAGCAGCAGAAATACACGGTAGCAGTAGCATCAAACGGCAACAGCAGCAGCAGCAGCAGCAAGAACAGCGTGATTGTCAGGAATCCCTTCAGGGGTTATGCAGAGACCCTTAGGGAAAGCATAGTGACTGCGTCACCCAGTCTAGGGTAACGCAGTCCCTTCCAGTGACAACGCCGAGCATTTGGAGGCCTTCAGAGGCTGACGCAGTGTCTTTCAGGGGTAGATCTGGGGTTTCTAGGCCTAGAACTGGCTGAGTTCTATAAATCACGTTTGAGGGTGTGGATCAGTCAGTATTGTTGGTCTTAGATCAACCAGGTGCTACAGTTCTAGAGTTTTCTCTGTAGGGTTTTCCAGATCTGGAACCCAGAGTTGTGTATTCAAAAATATTCTTAATAATAGAGCCCTCTAGCAGCCAGAGACCGATTTCCCCACATTAGGTTTTCCCGGGGGCAGTTTGTCCATAAATAACTGTCACTTTGTCTATGTGTGCATGTGCTTATTCTAGATCTGAATTGGTAGAGATTTGTTGTGTTTTGCTTTGATGTTAACTTGAATTTATTCAATTGATAACTTGTGTAAGTAGGAGAAGCTTAACGGGATTAACAGAAATAATTTCTGCATAAGAATTAAGATTCAGAAATTTCTACATGGTATCAGAGCAATTGCAGATCTAGAAGGGTCATCAGCTGAAGCATCTGAAGGATCTAGCTGCAAAAAGCAGCTAGAAAGGCAGCAGAAAGCAGATCTGAAGGGACAGCACAGTTTTCAGGAGCAGAATCACGCAGAGGGAAGGGTGATGTTGTCCAGCGCTGTGTCCTAGAAAGCCCACGCAATTACTGCGCAGAGACAGCTCAGAAACAACGTTGGCTGGGTCTGAATCCAGCCAGTGTGTTATGTATATTTTATTAATTATTAGTTAGATATAGTTATATTAGGTTTTATTAAGTGAAAGGGCATGATCAAAAATCATGCCTCTTCGCCAAGGGACACCTTGAGGCTATATTTAAAGCCTCGGTGATTCCCCATTGTAATCATCTCTTATCTTTCATCAACAATAATATATATTTATCAAGTTTACCAGAGTTTTTACACTCCATTGGTATTGGAGCCATCGCTCTTCTGGATCTGTGTGATCATCAGGTTAAAGAATTTCGAAGGAAATTTCAGAATTTTTTTTTTTAACCAAGTACAGAATTGTACACTTCATTCCCTACGCTCACATACACTCCCCATCTCTCACATTCCTTACGCCCTCCCCCTCACATATCTCACAGTCCAGCCTTCCCCTCACTACACTCCCTACCGCTCTGCAGCCTTGCCCTTTGAATCTCAACGCTGGCTCCATTCCCATCGAGCTGCATAGCTAATCATTGAGCCACGCAGCCTTCCGTCGTGATACCCGAAGGTTACGCTGCCTTGTTCATGTATTTGTCAAATTCACTTGTCCGTCCTCTTCACGTTGTCCCTGTACTCTCCTATCCGTTGTGGTCGGGCCTATCCGTCGGATCTGAACAGTAATCGTTGCGTCAACCCTCCACGTCACCCTCATATCCCCTTCCCCTTCCACTGCAATAATTTGCGTCGACCCTCTGCGTCATCTGCATCATATCCCCTTCCCCTTCCACTGCAATCATCTTCTCCGACCTGTCCGTCTCTTTAGCCTTCCTCGACCACTCTTCACGTCGTTCCATACATTAATCAATTCGAAAAGGAACAACTATCCAAAAGTCAAACATTGTGACTTTTGATAATTGAAATAAACTATTATTTAATGATTAAATGAAAACTTGAAAGTTGAAGTCTGAAGGGAATTATATCATCGTATAAAAAAGGAAGAGGCCATTTTAAAAAAAAAGTTAATATTTACTTATAGTAAAATTTTGAAGTTAAAAAAGACTTGTCAAAGAGAAAAATTCAAAAATTTGATTTCTTTTTAATAAAGGGGAGCGTAAATAATACAAGGAAAATTATTATAATAATAAATTATTATTAAAAAAAAAAAAAAAGGGGAGAGAAACTGGCAGAAAAATATTCCCCACCTCATACACGTTCAATGTCTTCGTCGATGTCGATGGCTGAATTCCAGAAGAAATTGGGAGATCTTGAGAAACAAATCGATAATAATTCCAAAGAATTCGGAAAAAGATTAGTCGATCTGGAAGGTACAGTTGCAGGGCACTCCAACGACATCAAAAAGATTCATGATACGACAAATCGAATAGAAAGACAAATGTGGCTAAATCATCACGAGGCCACAGAAAAGCATAGCGAAGCAATGAACAAGATGACAGAGCATAGTGAAGCAATGAACAATATGACAGAACTCTTCAATAAGCTAAATGATAAGATAGATAAGTTAAGTCAGACACAATCCCCAATATTTCCTAACATGGAACAAAATCAACAAAACAATTCCGTAGATTCAGGAAACTCAGAAGAGCATCAAGAAAAGACCGATTCCCCACATCATCAAGAAGATAGTAATGCAGATTTTCAAAATAAGCAGCTCTGGAATGCATTTTCTAATCAATATCCCCTTCTTGTTCCACCAGTAGCATATCAGCGAAGAGCCAAAATCGAGCTACCCAAATTTGATGGTAATGAAAAAAATAGCGTTGCATGGCTTAATAAAGCGGAAGAATATTTTGAGATTTATGACATTACTAGTGATGACAAAAAAATTAAACATGCTTCCATGAAAATGGAAGGAGAAGCATATAATTGGTATATGTGGTGGAAAAAGACGACGCTCGCTATCAGTTGGAGGAAATTTAAGGATGCATTCTTCAAAAGGTTTCAAGGCATAAAAGAAGAAAAGTTTTTTTCAACGTTTATCAAAGTACGCCAAAAAGGAGATGTGGATGAGTACACTCGAGAATGGGAGACCTTGGCAACACGAGTACCAGAATTGTTGGAATCTCGTCTAATCCAGTCTTACATCTCAGGACTTAAAATCCATATACAAAAAGAGCTCGAACTACATGATATTACGTCCGTAGAAGTAGCAAGGCAAAAAGCAAACGCTGCTGAAAAGAAATTTGAAAGATTATCAAAACCAGAAAAAGTATATTCGAGACGACGGTTTCCTCAATCTACAAAAGAAGATAACATGAAATATGTTCCACCACGCCTTCGCAAAGGAGACAAATCTAACTTGGAAATACAAAGAATGAGGGAAGGCAAATGCAAACGTTGTGGCGAAAAATGGGACCCTAAGCACAGATGTGCTAATGGAAAAGAAAAAAATTTGTATAATTGTGAAGCAACTAATGATTCTAACAATGATGATTCAGACATAGAAGGGATAGAAGATACCCTAGAATTCTCCCCAGAAGTAGATGATGACAGCACTCCGCAAGTGTCATTATCAGCCATGACAGGTATATCACAACATCAGACACTAAAATTAAGGGGACATATTAAGAAAAACAATGTAATGGTTCTCATAGACACAGGCAGCACGCACAATTTTCTAGATTCAACCATGGCCAAAAGACTCAACCTCTTTACTTTTCCCATGCCTAATATGAAGGTAATGGTGGCCGATGGTAAGAAGATTGAACATGTAGGAAAATGCCATAAAGTCAAATTGCAGATTAAAGACTTTAGTTTAGAATCTCCATTCTATGTCGTACCACTCGGAGGAGTAGATGTGGTCTTAGGAATTCAGTGGTTACAAACCTTGGGTACTTATTCGGCCAACCATCAGAAGCAGTTTATAAGCTTTAAGTGGGAAGGGCAGAAGCACAAGTTATATGGATTTCAAGCCCCAGAAAATCAAATCGTATCATCATCCCAGATGATGAAGATGATCCGAAAGGGAGCGCCAGCCTATATAGTAGAATGTCATCATTTAGAGATGTTATCTACAAAAGTCAACCACGAAGAATCACAGGAGGTACAAGCACTAGTTCAAAAACATGAAAAGGTATTTCAAGACCTACCAATGAAAATGCCTCCTCATAGGGAAATCGAACATACAATAGAAATCAAGGCAGGATCAGACCCTGTTAACATCAAGCCTTATCGCTACCCACATCACCATAAAACTGAAATTGAGAAGATAATCCAAGACCTTTTAAAATGTGGGGTCATTTCAAAAAGTAAGAGTCTGTATGCTGCCCCAGTTATATTGGTAAGAAAAAAAGACGGATCGTTTCGGCTATGCATTGACTATAGAGGATTAAATAAGATAACAATTAAAAATAAGTTTCCAATTCCCTTTATCGATGAAATGTTGGTTGAACTCCATGGCGCAAAATATTTCTTTAAATTAGATTTAAGGTCAGGTTATTACCAGATCCGAATTAGATTGGAAGATATACCAAAAACTGCATTTCAAACACATGAAGGTCATTATGAATTTAAAGTAATGCCCTTTGGGTTAACAAATGCACCAGCTACGTTCCAAGCCACCATGAACGAGTTATTTCGTCCATATCTTAGGAAATTTGTACTAGTATTTTTTGATGATATTTTGATTTATAGTAAAACCTGGAGGGAGCATTTGCAACACTTGGATAAAATTCTCACGTTACTAGAAGACCATCAATTTTATGCAAAAAAAATCCAAATGCACCTTTGGAAAAGAAGAAGTTGAATATCTGGGACACCTAATATCCCATGAAGGAGTAAAAGTGGATCCTTCTAAGATTAAGGCTATAAGGGAATGGAATAAACCAGTGAACATATCCAAGCTTAGAGGATTTTTAGGATTAACGGGATATTATCGAAGATTTATTAAAGATTATGCGCATAGAACTGCACCTCTTACAAACCTTTTAAAGAAAAATTCGTTTCAATGGAATGAGGAAGCAGGGAAATGTTTTGAAGAATTGAAGGAAGTAATGCACCAGTATTGGCAACTCCCGACTTTTCTAAACCATTTATCATTGAATGTGATGCCTCTGGATTCGGTATTGGTGCAGTATTAATGCAAGAGGGGCACCCTATTGCTTTTGAAAGCAGAAAACTAAATAAACATGAGCGTCTCAAGTCCACATACAACAAGGAAATGCTCGCAATTATGCATGCATTGGCCAAATGGAGACAATATCTGTTAGGGAGTAAATTTTCCATCCGAACAGATCATAACAGTCTTCAGTATCTCCTTCAGCAAAGAACACTCTCTGAAGAACAACAAAAATGGATCGAGAAGATTGCCACTTTTGACATGGATATATTACACAAGAAAGGGAAAGACAATGTAGTGGCGGATGCCCTGTCCAGAAAAGATGAGGAATCAGCATTACTTGCAGTTTCGATTGTTGTGCCTGAATGGCTTAATGAGATTAGAAGTGAATACGCCAAAGATCCGGAAATGTTGGCTATAATCAATAATCTCCCAGGGAATTCAAAATTTGAATGGAAGAACAATATCTTATGGTACAAAGGGAGAATTTATTTAAACTCCAAATCCAAGTTTATATAAAAAATACTCAAGGAATCACATGATTCCATGTCATCTGGGCATGTAGGATATTTCAAAACCTACTACAATGCACGTCAGTCATTTTTCTGGAAGGGTATGAGTCACGATATTCAAAAATATGTTGCAGAATGTGACAAGTGTCAAAGAAATAAAAATGAAAACATTATGACACCTGGCTTACTTCATTCCTTAAATATTCCGACTCAAAAATGGGAAGAAATATCGATGGATTTTATTGAAGGATTACCTGTATCGGATGGAAAGGATAAGATCTTCGTCGTAGTAGATAGACTCACTAAATATGCTCACTTTATCGCTATTAAAAAAACAGACTCTACAAAGCAAATTGCGGAGATATTCTGCAAACATATTTATAAACTACACAGCTTTCCGAAAGTTATTGTCAGTGACAGGGATGCCAAATTTAAAGGGAACTTTTGGAAGGAATTGTTCAACCATGTTGGAACCTACCTCAACATGAGCTCAGCTTATCACCCTCAAACAGATGGGCAAACAAAGGTTGTTAATAAATGTTTGGAAGCTTACCTACGGTGTTATGCTACGGAGAAACAAAATAAGTGGGTCCAATGGTTGCATCTTGCCGAATGGTGGTATAATTCTACTTACCATACATCGACAAAAATGACTCCGTTCTAGGCTCTATATGGATATGAGCCTCCAAAGTGGAAAGATTTTGCTTCAGTTCAAACAAATTTACCAGCAGTAAAAAATCAACTAGAAGAACACCAAAAGGTCGTCCAAATTCTAAAAGAAAATTTGGGTATTGCACAAAATCGTATGAAGCAACAGGCTGACCGTAATCGCACTGAGAGATCATTTGAAGTTGGAGACTGGGTGTTTGTCAAGCTTCAACCATACAAGCAGTTGTCCCTAAAACAGAAAGGAAAAAATAAATTAGCTCCAAAGTTTTATGGTCCGTATCAAATTATTAAAAAGATCAGTCAAGTCGCTTATGGGTTGAGCCTTCCCGATACCAGTCGTGTTCACAATGTTTTCCATGTGTCCTGCCTAAAAAAGGCACTGGGTAACCATCAGTTGCCCCAAACAACACTTCCCATTTTGGATGATGAAGGCAAGCTCGTTCTAGAGCCCGAAGGCATCCTATCTACCCATGATAAGAAGTTGCGCTCTCGTGTTATTACGGAATATTTAATCAAGTGGAAGGACTTGCCCGTTGAAGAAGCATCTTGGGAGTCTGAAGCATTTCGCCAGCAACACCCATCATTACGTATGCTTTGAGGACAAAGCATCTTAAGAGAGGAGCAATGTTATGTATATTTTATTAATTATTAGTTAGATATAGTTATATTAGGTTTTATTAAGTGAAAGGGACACCTTGAGGCTATATTTAAAGCCTCGGTGATTCCCCATTGTAATCATCTCTTATCTTTTCATCATGATAATATATATTTATCAAGTTTACCGAGTTTTACACTCCACCGTGTGATTCGAGATCTGAATCTGTCGGATCCGAGAAAAAGTACGTAAGTTGCGAGAGAAATTGAGAAAATTTGGTGGGGTTTAATACAGATTTTAGTTTACTGTAGCACAAGTGAGTTGGGAAGGGTGCTTCTCAGAGAGTTTCTTTCAAAGGAAACTTGCGGTTGGTCCAAGAATCAAACAAAGAGAAATTTGAATCATAGTTGATTTGGTAGATTTCAGGAGAAATCAAGTGTCAAAGAGACGAAGGGTTCAGTTCGAAAGGACCCTAGATCCAAGATCTCTAGCATAGAAGAGGAGCCTCAGAGGCATTGAGTAGATGGCTCCTCATGGGCTGCGTGATCGGGATAGGCTAGGGCCTCTCAAAATTTCGGTGTGAAGCTAGGATCTGATTGTCTAGAGGCATGTCGTTCTAAGAGATGTCTGGGAGGCGGGCCTTGTGAGTGACAGAGATGTGAATCTCTAAGAAAGCATAGAAAGCTACGGGCATACCAGCGATAATGGAAAGTATCAAGGATCATATTGTGCCACACATGTTGAAGACAGCTAATGTGATGTGGAAGGCCTTGACTTCCCTATGAGAAAATCGAGTCCAAGAAAAGATACGTTTAGGCCCAAATGAGGTCATTCATGATGACCAAGGGAAGACATCGAAACATTTCCTCTTCGATTGCGATCAATCGGATCGGTAGACACCTTGGTGCAACCGTAGACGATGCGGTGATAGTCGGAGGCGCCTCAATCGTCACTGGATGAGTGGAAACCTTTGTCAAAGTATCTTGGGCAGCACGGACCTCAGTTACGGGACAACTATGAATGATCCTCTGAGCAGAAGAAGCTATGAAGGTTCACCAGAAGCGACATAGACTGCGTTGGCTTGAGTTAAGAAGGAGAAGAGGAGGAAGATACGACCTTAATTTATCAGAGAGTAGTCGAAGGAAGAAGAAGGATCCTTTCTAAGATCAAGTGCTAGTGTGGTGAGCGGACATTTGCCGGCCATTGTCGAAAAGAAGAAGAAGGACAAGGAAGCATCTTCTTCCAAGCGACCGGTGGCCGAGATGATGGATCCGAAGATGATGTAGCCATGGAGTGCTCATGAACCACGGGGTGAGGGTGACATGAACATGTAGAGGAGGTACATGGAGAAGTAGGCAAGTCTTTATGACTCATCTCTTGGATCAGCGAGCCTACGACCTTAAAACTGATGGCAAGGATAAGTGGACGGTGCGTGCATAGATCACAGATCGGCGAGATGAGGCAGATCTAGGGTTGGGGGCTTGGCCTTGAGCATAGCAGCAGTATCAAGGCTTGATCATGACGAGAACGTCTTGACTTGGCCAATGAGCTTGATGTTGTTTGCTGATGTGAGCTTCTAGCAACCTGAAGAGCTTGAGAGGACAACATAGTACGACGCGGTGTGATAGATTTCGGCACAAGGAGCTAATGTGACTTGATGAGTGCGAGAGAGTCGGAATTACCTGAAAGCGAGTTGTAGGCGTGCATCGTTCTTTAGATGCCGACCTGAGATCTATAGCCTGCCTGGAGCCCCCGATGATGAGAGATCCGGCCATCGACATTTGTCAAAGATTGGGCAAAGAGATTAGTTGTTTCTCTCTCATGAAGTGAGTCTATGAATCTTGATCAGCGGTCTATGAGCCGGCCTGAATCTGACATATTGAGAGAATTTGTAAATCTGATGCGTTCTTACGATCGCGTGCGACGTCATGGGCGGCCGGTGCGAATGCGGAACCAGGGTTGTGTGTTAATATTTTTAATAATAAGAGTCACTCAATGGAGAACCGGTTTTCCAGTTTCAGGGACAGTTTGTCTAAAAATAACTATGTCATAGTATGTGTGCATGTGCTTATTCTAGATTTGAATTGGTAGATATACATTATGTGTTTGCTTTGATGTTAACTTGAATTTATTCGATTGATAACTTGTGTAGTAGGAGAAGCTTGCTTGGATTAACAGAAATAATTTTTACATAAATTAAGATTCAAGAAATTTCTACAAGAAAGGGTAATACCTTCTTTGGATTGTAAGACTTGAAGACCAAGGGAAATAATGCAAGGTGTCTAAGTTTGTGTTTCAAACTTCTTTTTGAGAGCTAGACTTCACATGAGTTTATATGTGGTGGATCACTACGGTAAAGATAAAGATCATCAACATAAAGAACAAGGATGGTGAATGACTTACCCACTTTCTTAGTGTAGACAGTCAGTTGTGGTGCTTTGAAAGCCATTATCTAATGATCATCTATCCACATTTGGCATACTAAGCAGGAGCTTGTTTTGAGACCATAGAGACTTCCCTAAAGGCGACAAACAAGGTAGTCCATTGGATAAAGCCAAGGGTTGTTCCATGTAGATTTCGTCATGCGAAATATCATGTGAAGGGTGGATTTAACATCCATACGATGGACTTCCCATTTAAAAGGAGGCGACAGGGAAAAGACAGGGTGGATAGAATTCGTTTTTGAGGAGAAAGGTTTCGGTATAGTCAATGCCTTCAGCTTGTGAAAATCACCCAGCAAGGCAGGCTTTTGTCTATTGCTTACACCCTCACGGTCCAGCTTTGTTACGCCACAGCTTATCTGTATCACGAGCAAGTTTTCTTCCTTTTGGAAGAGGAACAAGATCCCAAGTATGGATTTGCCAATGAGCAATCTTCTTCATTCATAACTAAATACAATACGGATGACCGGAGCTTCTTAAGGTGCTCGCGGATCGAGAATTTGGGACTGAGCCAATGCAGGAAGAAAGCTCTTCAGGCCGAGAGACGTGTCGTCGTACGTCTGCGGTTACCTACAAGAGAACTGCTCCATCCGTAGTGACTATCTTGGGCCTACATGAGTTGAAGGAATATCTTTAAGAAGGTGGAGTGTTAAGTCCCTATATTAATAGTGTCCCTTATTGTTATTATTGTGCCCTTACATTATTATTTTAGATAGGCTAGGGTTTTGTTGTGGCCCACTAGGATTGCAGTGACTGGACTCTATATAGAAAGGAGGGTTTTGTCATTTGTATCATCAAAAGAATTCTTCATTCATGTAATGTATTGGGGTTGCCCCCTCTCAGTGTCTTATTTTTGGCGGATGATATCTCTTTTCTTCTATTTTTTGAAATTTGGTTTCACAACATTTGGTATCGAGGTTTGGATTCTAGGTTTAGCCTTACAAAACGGGTCATCGTGGAATTTTCGCTACTTTTTTTCTACAAAGGTTGAAGCTGATACTGAGTGTGAAGCCAAAATCTTGAGGAACATCGTCGCAAAATTTGAGCAAATCATTCCTTATTGGTGAATGAATATCCAAAATAATTCCATACCCATTAAGCCTCAAAAAGCTATACTATGACGCATGAAGAGGAAAATTTACGGTATGAGATATCAAAATTACGATTATAGGTGCAACAAATTTCGACAATACGAAGAGCAACCGAAGATGACATAGATGGTTTAAAAGTAGAAATGGAGGCTAAGTTGGATGGTTTGAAGGATCCAAATAATAGCTAATATGGATGATAAATTAGTGGAAGATCCCATTGAGGCATCAACAACAAGTTCTCCAACTCTCAAGGATAACATGACTTTGGTGCGAATCTAATGAAACAGGAGGAATAAACATCACATCGAAAGAAGTTTTGAAACAATCAGAAACAAGAACTAGACAAGTACAATCAATTTCGAGTATCTCAGCCAGTGGAAGAACTTTCTGTAGAATATTTCACATGGGAGGATGAGAATTTTATCACAGAAGCATCAAGAAATAATCAGCGTTGAGGACAACACTTGTTTGAAGGAGAGGGCATGTTAAGTCCCTATATTAATAGTGTAGTCCCACTTATTATATTTAGAATTATCCCCCTTGTGTTATTGTTGGCCTTTGTAATCCCCATATTGTTATTATTCTGTTTTATTTATTATTATTGTGAATAGGCTAAGGAGTTACATTGTGCATTTATGGACTCCTATATATAGAAAAGAGGGTTTTCATTTGTATCATCAGAATTATTCATTCATGTAATGTATTGGAGGTTGCCCCCTCGAAGTGGCTTATTTTCTAAGGCGTTGATATCTCTTTTCTTCTATTTTTTGGGCTGGTTTCACAACATGGATGAGGATTGTCATCCTCTACTTTGTCATCATCGAACTACAAAGAATGCTATCATAAAAATAGAAGAGAGATAGAGGTGGCATATGTGAATCGGAACGCACACCAAGGGTGGCACACCCAGAAGTAGGCTCGCGGTGATATGTTTCATCCAAATTTTACATCTCTTCTAATGATTATATTTTTGGATTTTAGTTTGAAGAGTCTATATCCTTTGACATCTTCGAAATATCCAACAAAAATGCATTTTTCACTCTTAGGTTTTAAGGCTTTATGTTTAGCATACGGAATATGGGCCCAACCATCACTTCCAAAAACAGCGGGAAGTGACTTCGTGCAGTTTTGATTGAACTCCCGAGGCTTCTTCGGAACTTATATTCTTTAAAACCTTAGTAGGAGTGTGAGTTACTATGTAATTTGCAGATTGTTATACACCCAAAAATTGAGACTAAGTCCTTTAGATTGAAGCATAATTAGCCATTTCTTTTAGTGCGATTCTTCCTTTCGGCTACACCATTTGTTGTGGGTATATGGAACAATATGTTGCAATTGAATGCCATGCTCCAAATTGAAGAGTTGATAAATTTGTTCTTTTATATTCTCCTCCATTGTCGATCTTAACTTAAGAATTTGATGTCAGTTGTTTCTCAACAAGGCCTTAAAGGCCAAGAACATGTTAAAAACTTCTCTTGAGTTTTAAGAAGTATACCCAAGTGTATTAATGGAAAAATCATCAATGAAAGTTAGGGTACTTATCAACATGAGAGAAAGAAACAACGGGAAGTGGACCACATAAATCTTGTGCACAAGTATAAAGGTGAAGCGTGCCAAGGAGGGCACGTTTGTCAAAACTATCCGATGATGTGCACAAATTCTCGAACCAAACACCATCTGTAAAGATACCATAGGAAGAAGCGTCTGTATTTTCTTTACATAGAATTTGAAGAGAGTGATAGTTTAAATGACCAGCTAGCACATGCCAAGGTTGCTCATGTCTGTTATGAGCAACAAAAACGGAGGAAGACATGACCAAAGTTGTCAGAAACTTATACAACCTTGTGGAATCCTCCCATGTGCTAAGCCAGCTAAAATATGTCTAGGATCTTTGAGGTCATGATTACAACATCATGAGGTGAGAATTCTACTATTTTCCCTTCATAGAATTAGTTATCTAATAAAACGAGATAGAAGGTTGCATGACAAGGTATTAGGAACATAGTACATCATTAAAACGAGACCATTATCTAGATGAATGGTTCAGTCCTACAACACTAAGAGATCTATCATCACCAACACTAAATATGTTTGGTGTTACAATCAGCTAAAGAAAACATGGCTTTATTTTTAGCCATGTGGTAAACTCCAGAATCAATGAGCCACTCATGAGAATGAGAAGAGAATGCATTTAAGAGCCTGTACCCGGTCTTCACAACCCACGACAGAAAGTGCCATTCCTGAAGATGAGGTGGAAGGTCTCCAAATTGATATGGTGCTTCTTCAGCACATTTGCTTCAGAAGGCTTCCATCTTCTTAAAACATTTGGACTCTACATGGCTATCATGAATCATGATTACAAAGTTTCAGTATCTATCATTTTTCTTTCTTATTTTATTTGCCTTATCAGTTTGGTGAGTTGTTTTTTTGGTTAAGGTGAAATTGCTTAAGACCCTTGTTTGGTTTAGGACCATACTTTTTAGGATCTGCTTCTTGAATTCTTTTGATATTTAGCTTTTGAAGTGCATCGGGGTGTCAATTTCAAGGATATGAAGTAGTCTTGAGCAATGGCCATTCCTATCAACCCTGGAATTGCTTGATCTTGTTTATTTTCCCATTTAGCGACTTTTTCTCCATCAATAGGTTTTATTTAAATTGTTTAATGTGTTTTCTAAATCATTAATTCAGTGTTGCAGAAAATAACTTTTAAGAAACTTACAGATTATATTGTTTCAACTACTAAATTTTGAATTTTTGAATAAAATTAAAAATATTAAATTATTTAAAATGAAATTTTGAAAATAAAAATTTTAAAATTTTACTGATTATATTACTTCAACTACACTAAATTATGAATTTTAAATTGTTGAATGTGTTTTCTAAATTTACACATTGACTCAGTATTAGAAAATAACTTTTAAAACTTTACTGATTATATTTGTTTTAACTACCACTAAATTTTAGATTTCGAATAAGTAAAAATATTAAATTATTTTAAGAAATGAATTTTGAATACACATAAATTCAAACCCTTAAAATTCTACTTATTAGACTAAAACTGAATATTCAAAAAACCTCTTTATCAATTTGCAACAAAATAAGAAAAAATGATCCCTAACAATTAAAACGATATTAGGAAAAATTTCAAAAAATTTACCAAATATTACTATGTCCAAATTTCAAAAAATTTACCGATCATAAAACCAAATTTACTTCTATAAATCTTTTCAGTGCAACCAAATTGATACTAAATAATACATTCCAGACTATAAAGACACAGAATCCTTCACCAATCGATGATTTCATCTATTTACATCAATCATAACACAATATTATATAAACACAATGTTCTACAACCATAAAACCTCATGAATTTTTCCTCAACATAAATCCAGCACAACCAACAACAGCACAGAGGCGCAACTGTGCAAATCCACCAAAAAAACACAAATTAATAATGCAAAATCACACCAAACACAAATTAATAACGTAAAATCTATACATTATATACTTATGAAAGGCAAAATTTTACCAGGTGAATTCGTACAACCTTCAATAAATCTTTTATCTCCTCTGCTGCGTTTTACAGGCGCGGATAATTCAGCGTATTGGGAGGAGGAGCTTGCATGGGATACCCTGATAACAACATAATTCTTTTTTTTGATGTAAATAAAATTTATTTGTGAGCGTCAATCAAGAAAATAACCTTTTTTTTCAGTCAATCAAGAAAATAACTGACCAAATGACAAAAGAGAGGGTACAAGAGAGCGGAACCAGGCAGAGGAATTCCTTGAGGTAGGCTGCAAGTGGTGATGAAAACTTGTTGTCAGCCATGGCTACTTCTGATTCGATTCAAACTCACAAGAAATGTAGACAGTCTGGCAGTGGCGGAAATTCCATGTCCATATTGTCATGGTGCCTCGTTCGTATTTGGATGCGGGTATGGTAACATACGGAGTCAGCGGATATTAAGCCGGAGGGTTGATGAAGGCTTCCGGTGAGTACATCAGCCGGCCAGAAAGTGGCCAGCCGCTACTCAAAAAATTCTCAAGTATGGCAGGCTGTTTATGTGTGCAGGGTGTACTTATGGCTAGCCGTTGGTTGCCCGATCGCTTGCCCGGAGAGACCGGACCTCGAAGTTGAATTAAACCAGTGTCGTTTCCGAAGTCGAAAACTTTTCGCCCATTTCTGAACAATTCCTCCCCTTCTTAGACTATTCCATTTTCTACATAGCGCTCTTCATGTCCATCACCCCACATATTTTCTATATTTTATTTACGAAGTTGTTTACATTTCTTTAGTTTACGAATTCAATGAATCTCTTTGCCAACGTTAAAATTATATTACATGTGATTGGTATTAATGTTGGGTGGAGGACGCATTCTCTTTAGAAAGTTATTTATGATTGAATTTGTTTTTTTTTCAAAAAATTTATTTCAATTTTTTTATGGTGAAAATAGATTTGTCATAAGTAAAAAAATAACTCAAAATTTTTAGCAGTTTAATCTTTGTAATTTAGATTTCTTAATTTTTTTACAATTTTTTTTTATTAAAATTTTACTAGAAATTTCCTCTATTTTTAAACAAAAATGTTCCCTCACTACTTTTTAATACTTTAAATTTCATAAAAATAAACAATCATTCATAAATTATTAATATTTCTTAATATTTATAAAAGAATGACCTAAATTATAATAATAATAAAAATATTATGAAAGTAAATTATTATAAGATTTATTAAGTATATTCATTAAAAGCTATTTTAAAAATATAAAAGTTATTACATATTATTATATATCATATTAATTATACAAATATTAAAGTTGTCAAACCAGGAGGATGCTCCCAAATCGAGAATGGAGTATTAGTAGAAGAATGTACATGCATTTATACATGGAAGTGAGGGAGTTGTGGGATTCATCTCCCAGTGACTCTTGGCCTTCCCTTATTTCCTAATATTATTTATTAGCAAATATTACATATCCACACCCAACCCATAAGTTAGGTGTCGACATTCCCCCCTTTATCAGAAGGGATGTTGGTGAGTCAAGCATCGATACGGAACTTTTCAAACTTTCTCTTGCCCGAGTGGCTTTGGTGAAGATATCAGCAGTTTGCTCATTTGTGGAACAATGATGTAGATGGATGGTTTTGGCCTGAACATGATGTCGAATTAGATGGTATTTTGTATTGATGTGCTTTGTTTGATCATGGAACTTTGGGTTCTTGGCCAACTTTATTGCAAAAGTGTTGTCGATCATGAGTGGTGTGGAATACATTTGTTTCATCTGCAAATCTTCCAGGATTTTCCGGAGCCACACAATTTCCTTTGTTGCTTCAGCTGCTGCCACATATTCTGCCTCGGTCGTGGAATCTGTTGGAACTGACTGTTTGCGTGATCTCCATGAGACAACTCCTGATCCAAGACTCATGGTGTAACCTGTAGTAGACACCCCTGTTTCTTTGTCGCCATCAAAGTCTGAATCAGAGTATCCGGTCAAGATGAAGTCGCCTACCCGTGTATATTTGAGTCCAAAGTCTTGAGTCCCCTTCAAGTACCTTAGCACTCTTTTTGCAGCAGACCAATGTCCTTCACAAGGTTTTTGCATGAACCTTGAGAGGATTCCAACAGCAAATGAAATGTCAGGTCTGGTGGTGGTCAGATAGATAAGACTTCCTACAAGCTGTCTATACTTAGTTGCATCCTAAAATTCCTTCCCTTCAATAGATGTGAGCTTCAAGTTTTGTTCCATTGGAGTGGTTAAGGGATTACAGTCATCCATGCCAAATTTGTTCAAGAGATCTCCAATGTACTTCTTTTGAGAAAGAAATATGAATTTAGGATGTTGAATTACTTGAATACCCAAATAGTAATGAACATGACCCAAATCAGTCATTTCAAAACCTTTCTTCAACTCTTTCTTCATGGATGCAATATAGCTCTCATTGTTTCCTGTTATCAAAAGATCATCTACATATACCACAAGATATACAATTGTTTTTCCAACTTTCTTAACAAACAAAGTTGCATCATCAAGATCAAAATGTTTGAAGTCAAGTTTCAGAAGATGCTCGGTTAATTTCTCATACCAGGCTCGTGGTGCTTGCTTGAGGCCATACAAGGATTTTATAAGCTTGCAAAATTTGTTTTCTTGACCCTTTACAACAAATCCTTC
The DNA here is from genome assembly GCA_034641835.2 of Pinus albicaulis. Lineage (NCBI taxonomy): Eukaryota > Viridiplantae > Streptophyta > Pinopsida > Pinales > Pinaceae > Pinus > Pinus albicaulis. The sequence continues at coordinate 720,556,078 of CM076578.1, read as the reverse complement.
TGGCTGGGACATATAAACTTTCTCCTTTAGATCTCCATTCAAAAATGTTGTTTTTACATCCATCTGATGGACTTTCCATCCATTCTAAGCTGCTAGGGCAAAGAGAGTTTGGATGGTGGTCCATTTTGCTATGGGAGCAAAAGTTTCTTCATAATCGATTCCTTATTTTTGTGCAAAACCTTTTGCCACAAGCCTAGCCTTGTGCTTGTCAAGTGAACCATCTGCTTTATACTTGTTCTTGTAGACCCACTTACAGCCAATTGGTTTTGTTCCCAAAGGCGGATCAACCAGCTTCCAAGTGCCATTCTTTATCAAGGCATCATACTCCTTTTGCATCGCTTCTTTCCATTCATCATGAGAAGCGGCTTTTTTGAAGGAAGTTGGTTCATGATCTGTAGACAAACTCAATTCACAGTTATAAGCAATATCCATATCAACAGGAGAATCAGAATTATCTACATCACCTTCGATTTGTTGAGTGGAACTTCTTGTTCCTGTTTTTCCAACCTCATCAGGATGAACATTCTCAAGTGTCTTTGTCAGCCATTTGGGAGGACCTCTCTGAGATGGCCCAGGCTGGTCATTTGACTGAGTTGGGATTGATTCAAGATTCAATCTCCCAATTCTGTCAATCACATCATCCAATGTGTCATCCGTGGTTGTTTCTTCATGTGGGGGAGAGAGTGCTTCATGACATGATTCCACAGTTTGATTCAATATCGGAATCCCCCCTTCAAGATGTCGAATCACATTATCAAATTCTTGGAAGGACTTTGCATGTGTGAATCTATCCAGGCGATCAAGTTGCCGCTTAACAACCTTGTCACTCTTGGAAGATTCAAGAAATATGACATCTCTTGCTATCACAAACTTCTTATTTGCTTCATCATAGAGACGATATCCTTTGGAGGTATTGGAGTACACCAAGAAGATACATTTTCTGCTTCTAGCACCAAGTTTGTTCCTTTGACCCTTGGGTATCAAGGCATAACAGGTGGACCCAAAGACCCTGAAATGCTTTACCGAAGGAATGTGGCCATGCCACATTTCAAAAGGAGTTTTGTTTCTAATTGAACTTCAAGGACACCTATTCTTTATGTAAACAACACATAGAACTGCATCAGCCCAAAACATCAATTTTACATTCTTGAAAAATAACATGGAGCAGACCATATTTAAAATAGTTCTTTTCATTCTTTCAGCTACACCGTTCTGTTGTGGATTATATGGCACAGTTGTTTGATGTTTGATTCCATGTTGACGAAGATAATTTTCAAATTCGTTTGAAGTGTATTCTTTTCCATTATCAGTACGTAGAGAGCCAATATTAGTTTGTGCATCATTTTCAATCCATGCATGAAAATTCTTGAAAGTTTGAAAAGCATCAGACTTATTCTTCAGTAAGTAAATCCAACACATTCTGGTGTAGTCATCAATAAATGTCATCATGTATTTGTTTCCATTTGCATAAGCAATAGGCATAGGGCCACATAAATCTGAATGAACAAGTTCAAGTTTCCTATGTGCTCTTGAGTGTGAATCATGAAATGGCTGTTTGCTATGCTTTCCTAGAATACATGCATCACATTCCTTAGGTTTTCTAGGAATTGTAGGCACTCCATCAACACCATTTTTCTTCAACAAACGAAGGCTGTCATAATTTAAGTGTCCAAATCTAGCATGCCATAAAAGACTTGATGGAAATGTACCTTCATCATGATGTGAATTGAATGCAAAGTTTTGAGCATGAGCAGATGAACCTTTCAGCTTCAAGAGTCTCCCTTCTTCTATTCCCTCCATGACAAGTGAGTGATATGATGCTTTTCTGACCTCTGCCTTGCCATCAAACAAGTGAATGGAGTGTCCTTGCTGGTGGATTTGGACCAGGGACAACAAGTTTCTCCTCAACTCAGGGAGGTATAGAACCTCATGTAGAATATGATCTGGAAGACCAAGCAGTTTAAGCCTGACTGTGCCAAGCCCTGATGGCTTGAGTTTGGATTTATCTGCGAAATATACTGCTCCATCAACTTTGTCAGTGAAATCTTCAAAAAAATATTTTCTAAATGTCATGTGACATGTTGCTCCTGAATCTAGCAACCAATCATCTCTCCATGAAGTAAATGAAACATCAAACAAGTCTTTAGTTACTCCATTGTTACAATGTGCTAGAACATAATGAGTGGATTCAGGTGCTTTACCTTTGTCTTTGTCATTAGTTTTACCTTTGTCTTGATTTCTTTGCTGCTCAATTTTCTCCCAAGGTGTTCTGCATTTGGATGCATCATGTCCATCTTTATTGCAATGTGTGCAATGAAGATTGGATTTGTCAGATTGTCTGCCCCCCCTTTCTGTGAAGTTTCTTCTTCCTCTTCCTCTTCTGCCACCTCTTCCTCTGGATGAATCTGGAGCATGACTCTTTTCTCTATGTGCCAAGTATGCAGCCTCTTCGGAAGACGAAGGGACTGTCATCTTCCCGAAAGCTTTCTCTCTTTCTACAAACTTTTTCTCAAGTGTATCAAAGGTGATATGCTCAAGGTTCCCACTTGCTTGCAAAGACTCAAGATAATGTGAGTAAGTCGGATATAATGCCTTAACATATGCTATGAGAGGTATATCCATTTTTACACCAGTGCTATCAATATCATGCATGATCGATCTAACTTCTGAAGCTAAGGCAAGGGGATCATCATTCTTCATTTCAAGACTGAACAATTTAATCATCAATTGAACATTTTCTAATTCTGAATGTGAGTCATAGAGTTCTTTTAGCTTTCTCAAGGCATCATAGGCATTTGAGAATGATGAAATGTGGCGACTCACCTCTTCATTTACGGAAGCTACAATCAAGGCATAGGCCTTGCAGTTCTTGTTTTCCCAAATGGCGAGCTCTTTGTCTGAAGTGGGCTTTGCTGGTGGATTTCCTTCTTGTCCTTCACAGATTCCTTTCCACAACTCATTAAAAATGAGTGTGTGTTTAATCTTCTGAGACCATTCAAGATAGTTCTCTTTGCCAGAGAGAACCACCCCAACAATAGATATGAGAGAATGCATTAGTTTGCTGGAAAAAATTCTTTTGAAGAGGAAAAAATTCTGCTAGAAAACTTTCAATTCTGGAGATTTGCTCAATTAAAGAGGACAAAAACTCTTGCTAAAAATACTGAATTATGCACCCAAAAAAAATAAAAATATATATATATATATATTGTGTTTGAAAAAAAAAGGCTTTATATGGATAATTGTATTGAAAATATGGTGGAGGGGGTGGTATTATGACTGTGGGGAAGCGGTATTGAATAATCAATCGATAAAAATGTTGTGGAAGGGCGGTATTATAAGGTGGTGGGGCGGTATTGTTAATGAATGGGGCGTTGTTATATATGGGCGGACTATATATATGGTGGGAGGGGCGTACAGTGGAGGACGGATATGTGGACAACGTATAGTGGAGGACGGATATATATCAACAAGTGGAAGGGCGGTATTAATACAGAGCGACTATATTATTGTTGTGATTACTACGATGTATTATTGACCAAACGCTGTGGTATTGTAAATATTATATGACAGTGGGAGGGGGCGGTAAAATGGTGGAAGTGGTATTAGAAACAGCGTGGAGGTGGGAAAGAATTTTGAACAGTCGTGTGACACCGTACAACGTGTAGTTTGGAACAGCGTTTGCAAACACCGTATTATGAATGGTCGGCGTATATAAATATATGACTGTGTTGAAATATATCCGAGATGAGATTGATGTGGGAAGGCCGAGAGGCCACGGGAACGAGCAGAAGGGAGGGCCAAGTAGAGAGTCAAGCCACGGGGAGAGCGCAGTCGAATGGGGAGTTGAGTTCTGCGTTGGGAGAGATGGGTATATTGCAGAGAGAGGGTGTATTGCAACGTGCTGTAGAGGGAGGTCGTTGAAAGGGAGATGGGGTATGTGCAGGACTGTGTGCAGCGTATTACAAACAGGCCATATAATAAGCATAGGATTGTGTGCAGTGTAGGACTGTGTGCATTATATTAATCGACGGGCAGCGCTGTAAGAGGAGGGGCCGAGGGAAGAGATGGGTAGGGAGTGTTAGCGCAGGGAGGGCGGAGAGAAGGGTGTCGGGTGAGGCAGGGAGGGAAGGTTGTAGCATTGAGTGAGAAGGCGTTGGGGAAGGCGTTGGAGAGAGGGAGGCCGAGAGGCCGTTACAAATTTTGAATGGCGGAATTTAATAGCTACTGCAGAATTTGCAGGTGTGTGCAGGGGCTGCAATTTGTTGTATTTCAGGAACTGCAGAATTGCAGAATCTTCAGGAGTAATCAATTTTTTTCAATAAATAATAACATTTATAAAAGTTATTCTTCATTCTCATATTCATATATAAAAAAATAATTACATAAAATTAATTATATGGAAATTAAAATATCTCATAAAAATATAAATAATCTTATTTCTTCACCTTTGTGAGTATTATTATTACGGGATGCAATGAGAAATTGGTCATTTACGACTAAATGGTCATAAATATTTATGACATAATTAACCTAGTTGAATCCCAAAAAAATGATATCTAATAATACTCCACATGTGTTTAGCAAATTATATATATATATATATATATATATATATATATATATATATATATATATATATATATATATAAACATTACATTTTCACTGGTTTATATTTAATTTTTTAATTAGAAAAAAAAAAAAATCTTAAATTTTAAAATTTTCCAAAATTTATTTAAAATTCAAAATTTTCCAAATTTATTTTAAATTTTACATAAAGTTTATTTGGTAAATTATTTTATGAAAATATTTTAATTCTCTTATCAGGCGATTCAAGAAGACAACATACTTATATGGATGACAATCCAACCTTGCAACTCACTTGAAGACAATTTTCCACATATAAATCATCAACATTTGAATAAGCTTTTAATTATCAAGGATAATGGAACTAAGTCTTCATTAGCAGAGTTTGTTTTTTTTGGAGTTGTGGGACATAGAAGGAAATAGGCACTTTAATGCAAAAAGGTTTGGAGCCTCTCCCTAGCCTTTGGCTCCCACACTTCGCCTCCTATGCTTGGAGATGGATCTTAGCACATCCTTTCCCTAATGGAGTTGTCTTTAGTGCAACTTTTTGAAGGCTTTTTTGGTGGATTTTCTGGTCTAATTTCTTTAAAATCCGGCAAGAATTTATTCAAAACAGAAATATGATGGGTAACTTGCACAATCAAAGTGTCTTTAAGGGTTTTTTAGGGTGTTGAATCTATATATACAATAAAAAAACTAGTTTAAATAACATAAATCAAGATTTTACCTCAATTTTTTTCACTGGATTCCAGCACCAGAAATTCCAAAAAATCACACTAAAGACTATTCCTTCCCTAATTGGCATGCAAGTTGTGGTTATTGCAAAAGCCGATAATGATGTTATTGCTATAGATGAAGCTCTTCATCACTCTATGACACTAGTTGTTTAGCAAAGACTACATTTTATTATAACTCAAATAAGGAGGAATGAGTCTCTAGGAGTGATGAGGTAGTGAATTCAATGATCCATGATTTTGTGTCAAGACTCTGGTTTCGTTGCACCAATAATATTAAGTTTTATCATATTTTTTAGTTATATTGACATGTCAAATTTTTTGTAGCCAAAGTCATTATGAACTCGGAGTAAAACTACACTAAGTTTTAGCAAAATTGGAACAATTCAGAAAAGTAGAGTTGCCTCTAACTTATTCTTAACTTCTAGTTCGTCAAAAAGCTTGGGACATCATCCTTTTAAATGTTCCTAATTGATCCTTGGACAACTCCATTGTGATTTTGGGTGTCATTAATGCTCTTGTAGATCTCTTTCTAGTTTAATAGCAAATGCCAATCATAATTTAACTTTTGCATTTTATAGATTTCAGTTTTTTTTCAAATATCACATGCACCATAAATCTCCAATCCAAAAAATATTTGTTTTCCTTTATCCCAAATCATCTATATTGTTTATATAGTCCTAAGATTGTGATTCTTCTACCGATGATTTGGTTGCATAATTTTTTCAAGATAAGTTTTTTTATTTATTTTATGTTTTCAAATAATTTTTAGATTCAAGCAAATTATATAGAATCTTTACCAAATTATAATAAGAAAATGTAATTATTTTTATTATAAATTCATTTAAAAGTTTTTATACTTTTAAATCAATATATTATTTTATTTTATTACAATAATAAAATAAAATAGCTTATTTTATATATAATTAACCCAATGCAAAATCAAAACATTTGATTTGTGAATAAAAAATATACCTAATAAAAATGCATAATTACTTAATATAAACTTACATTATTATAATATTTAATTACCTAATATAAACTTACAATATTACAATATTTAACCAAATAAATTTCCAAAATATAATTATATAATATACATAAAGCCATAATGTTATAACATCTTTGAAAACATACGGACTCTCGGAATTCTTTCCCATGAAGGAATTACATAAGGGTGACTAAGAGCCTCTGAATATTGTTGTTGAGCTTTGTTTTCCATAGCCATGGAAAATTGCGTGGTTACTTAACATCTCTCCTCGTTCTTTGTCTTTATTTTATGCAAGAAGTTAAAGCTGAGACAAACGATTTGACACCTTCGGTCTTTCCTTTTTCGGCAGATCACCTGGCTTTGGGACGACAACAACTAACGGGCAACATACATGGTGGCTCTTTCATCATACATGCCCATTCAAATGGCAGATCAAAGATTGAGAATTTACCCTTAGTTTTTCGTGCCCTCCTCACGCCGACGACCTCTATTCCGTCATGTCCATCACGGCGCCTTCGCTCCGTCACCGTCTCCCACGTTTTCCAACCTCCATTTTCTCACTCCCATCTACCATATGTCATCCATGTATCTACATGGATCCATCCAATTCAATTTCAAATTTGAATGAGTGGCGGGCTATTACTCGAATTTGAAATTTGAATATAGACATGGTTTACTTGATTCAAGAGCAATAGCAAGAGTGGTTTCGTGGAGTTCATGAATAATGGTAACCGATGGTGTTAGTTTTCGTTGTAAATACTGAGATGAGAGGATCATGTGGGTTATGGGTTTCATCTATTGAGTAGCTTTCAAGATTGGAAAGATCAGATAAACTATGAGAATTTATGTAGCAGCCAAACTTAAGCAATACATGCTAGATCCAGGTTGGTTTAATTAATTATTTATCGAACTCCAAATCGGAAAAACTGTGAGAATTTATGTCGCAGCCAAGCTTAAGCAATACATGCTAGATCCAGGTTTGTTTTATCATTTATCGAGCTCCAGTGCTTCAATGTCCAGAAGAATGCATTTGCAGGAAGCGTTTCCCCTTATTGGGAAATCTGAGAAAGCTTCAGCGGCTTAACCTAAGTCAAAACCAGAACCCATTCCGATTGAGCTTGGAAATCTCAAACAGTTCCAAGCCCTTGATCTATCCTATAATACATTGAATGAAAGTTTCAGTGAACAACTCTGCAATCTTATTTCTCTTAACCAGCTGGATTTAGGTCACAATATGATTGCCTATACCATTCCCAGCAAAAAGAACTTAGAAATTGAGCATACAAGCTCTATTAATTAATCAAACAAATAGAGCTACATATATACATGAGGATTGTCTCAAGATAGAGACGCTATCTTAGACGAACAATAATTTAGTTGAGAGAATATCTCAACCTCACACCAAACTAGGAACTAACCTATAGAATAGGAACAGACTCTATACATAGAGAGAACCACAACTGAAGACAAGTAGGAATTACATATTCCAACACTCCCCCTTAATGACTACTTGTCTCAATATCTATCTGCAAAATCTACAACTGATTATGTTGTCGATGTCCATATAAAGGAACAACCATCTACTGAAATGCATGGGTTCCAACTGCTGCAACCGCCAGTCTACTAGGAAGTCCTTCACATACATGGTTCATCCAACCTCTTGATTAAATCCCCCTTGATATAAAATTTCACCTTATGGAGTCTAAAACCAATACGGCCCACCCAAGTGTATCCATCCCGCATGACACACTCTTCTAGGGTGTTAAAACTCTCTGCAGAGGGAACATATAACACAGTGGTATGCATGCCTCTCTGGGTCTTACAGCACGTACAAATAATAAATGACATGTAGATTTTCTTCTAATTACAAACTGTGACTCATACTCATGGTCATGAGTCTATTCCAAGAAACTCACACAAAACAAACTCTCACAAACTTGATTGTCCATCATCCTTTGCACTCGCCATATCATTCATATGCTAGAGCTTTCTCGCTTGAATATTTATGTCATAGATTTTGTACTTTTGAATTTTGGATGAATCTCCATGCTATACCTATCATTAGTTAGAGTCACGAATTCTAACAAAATGACTTCATATTGAGGTCGCGAATCTCAATATGTATACAAACTTTCAAGACTTGTCCACATTTACCCATACCAAACAAAAAAAAAATACCAAATGACAATATAAGCACAAGCGATAACCATGACAGTAATACAATATCCATGAAGAAATGGTCAACACATGGCCACGCCATTCACTTCTGCGGACAGACTGCCCCAAATTTCAGTTCACCAGAACACTGCCCACATTGTTGTTGTGAGCAAATCCAACATCATACACTACACGTTGTCTTTGATCCGATCCCTACCAGATCACTGACAACTGATCGCTCCACGTTGCTTCAACACCCTTTCACTTGCTTGCTAGTTCACATTTCGACAAGCAGTAATTCACCTCCACTGCTCAGGCGCTCAACCTTGAGGAGATACAATGTAGCCACCAAGGCTCAACACAGCCACCAAGGCTTATCACAGCCACCAAGGCTCAACATAGCCACGAAGGCTCACCACAACCACAAAGGGCTCTACACAGCAACGAAGGCTCAACACAGCCGCAAAGGCTCAACTCAGCCATGAAGGCTTATCACAGCGACAAAGGCTTATCATAGCCACAAAGGCTTATCACCGCCACGAAGGCTCTCCAGCCACCTAGGCTTATCACTTCCACGAAGGCTCTCCAGCGACCCAGGGCCACAAATCTGCCACTAAGGCACACCAGCCACAAAGGGGCCACAAACCATTAAGGCTTACCAGCTTTTCTCTAGAGCATGCAACGACACACAGGTCAGATCTACAGTAACATCGCCACAATAACGCAACTAACACAACAAACATCCATGCTCATTGCATGGATACATAGAGAGAACCACAACTGAAGACAAGTAGGAATTACATATTCCAACAATAGGAAATCTTCAAAAGGTAGTAGTCCTGAATCTGAGACAAAACAATATGACTGGACAGATCCCCTTGTCCGTTGGAGATATCACAACAGTGTCATTACTTGATTTATCAATTAACAAGCTGAATGGTGTCATCCCATCATCCCATCTACTCCAGTAAGGCTAAGAAATCTCAAGAACTTCAATGTCTCTGACAACTGGCTTAGTGGCCCTGTTCCATCCTTCTTGGCAAGAAAATTACAGCCCCCTGTAATCACTCCTTATCACCAAGTGTGTCTCCAACAAGATCCAAGTGTGTCTCCAACAAGATCTAATTGAACCCGCCAAGAAAGAAGGGAAGAAAACTCAGAACCCTATGGCTCTTTTTCATTATTGTTGGGCGTGTCCTTGGCTTGATGTTGATCATTGGTTTAGTTCTCCTCTTCTGTTTCTTGGATCGAAAATGGGTCGAAGGAGGAGAGGTGGGAGAAAGCTTGTACACTTTGATGGAGCATATAGTTTAATATTAACGTTTTGCATATAGTTTCAAGTTAATTTCTTGTAATTCCAGCCTCTTAGTGACATTATTGTATTTTTACGTTAAATATTATCATTCAATCAAAGATCAACGCTAAATTGACAGTAAATCATAAAATTTCAAGTTAAGTAATGGTAATTTGGTTTAAAACATTTTAGGTTGAATTCCTGCAATTCTTGCTTTTCGAAGTTAAATTTTACGGCTCGGCTGGTAGAAGGGCAAGATAAGATTTAGGAATGTCTAGGGTGAAATGTATGGTTGAGCTTTGGGAATATTGATTGTTTAAGGTGAATTATATGGTTGGAGTTAATTAGTTTAAATTTAGGATTATCAACATGGATAGTATAATAAAAAATAAAATTGTGATTATTTCAAAGTAAATATAACAATTTCTTTATGTTTAAATTACAAAATTTCGGGTAAAATTGTTGAAATTACAATTTGATTGTATGTAGTTTCAAGTTAACTTTTTGCATATAGTTTCAGGTTAACTCCGTGTAATTCTAGCATTTAGATAATATTATTGTAATTTTAGGTTAAATATTACGGTTACATTGAGCTATAAAATTTCTGGTAAAAAATTCTCATAATTTGATTTAGATAGAATAAATTATAAATTGAATTGCTCTAATTCTTGCATTTATAGGTTATATTTTGTAGCTAGTAGAAGTTCAAGATAAGATTTTTCAATATTGATTATTTAGGGCAAATGGTATGGTTGAGGTTAATAGCCTAAATTCTAGATATTTGTTAATTAATGAGATATATAGGGTTTAAGGGTAAACAGTTATATAGTAATCTTAAATCAAGAGTTTCATTGTGGTTTTCAATCCTTCTTATTAATTGGCTACTTACATTGAACAATATTTAATTTATGATTAATTATATAATTAAAATTAAATAACATAAACCTTTGACATTTGCAAGTTTATAAAATATTTAGATAAATGATTATATATTAAATTGAAATTTTGATTGTCATTAGTTTTAATAATTTTAAAATTTAATAATCAATATGCATGCACTATAGAATTAAATAATTATGTTGCATTTTAGTACCAATTCAACTTCCTCTTGCTAAAAATGTAATATGTTGTAAGAAGGGTAAAGGATGCCAATAATTACAATATGTGTTACATGAAAATTTAATTTTGGTTATGCTTTTCAAAGAGGTCAGAGAGGTGGGCTTCCATTACCTCCTCTGCAATATATATATAATTTTTGTTTCTTATATAAATGCGTGAATAATGATTTTATGTGCATCATAAATTTTATTTTTTATTGCATTAAAATTCCATTTTGATCTTAGATTATATGTTTCAATGAGGTAAGGACATGAAACTATAATATAATTCGTAAGTTAATATTGAATATTTTGTATTTATTTGTTTTTTTTAGCACTTTTAATATAGTATATAATGTAAAATGTTTTTACTAAGATGATTATTAAAAAAATTAATAAAAAAATGATGAATTGTTTTTTAAAATGGTAAAATTTATCACAATATAATAATTAATTAATTAAAGTTTTATTGATTATCATGTAAAGAGGTGCATTGTACATTTCAATATGAGAGATATATGTAATGCTTAATCTTGAGTTGACATGTGTCTCTTTTCAAATAAAAGTAAAATATTTTATAAATAAATATTAAATGCATTATGAAACAATTTCATTGTGGCGACTCTCTTACTTTGTTGTTGATATTACAACCGGTATGATAGAGATGTGGTAAAAATATTTCACTATTATTCTTATTCAAATAAAATATTTTGATATCTTTGTGAAGTAACATAATTTTATATAGCTTTTAGCATTTACATGTGAAGAAAATGTCTTATACACTTTAAAAGTATTTCAATACAATGTTTTAATAAACTATTTGAATATCCATATTAAGTAATTTATAAGCTATGAAATTTTTATATATTTATATATAGAAAAAAAGTTGAAAAAAAATAATTTAGGTCAATTTTATTTCTAATCCAATGAGAATTTCTTGGAATTTGAATTTTAAGATGTGGACTCTCTACATTCTAAGAGCCAAAAGGGATTTTTAAGGTGTTGAACTATTTATGCGAGCAATGTGTTATTGACCTAGATCCATCAACTCTGGATCTATCATGCGCGAGGGGGATCGAATCTCTCGAGTGTAAATGTAGGCAGTGCAAAACTTGGCAGGAAGAGTTTGCCCTCGAAGATTTGATCCCTCTGGCGCATGATAGATCCAGAGTTAGATGGATCTAGGCTGGTTCCAGTCGGAGGCATCAACGTCACATTTTTCAGATTATTAAAAATTTTGTATATTTTTGAGATGTAAGATGGATCTAGGCTGGTTTCAGTCGTGTGATGCCACAGAAAATCTATCAAAGGTATGATTAATTTTATCATTAATATGTAAATATATCAAATATTAATATAATCATTTTAAATATGCTAAATATTTCTGAGATTAACTTGGTCATTTTAATTTTAAATTTTCTTAGTTACCTCAGTTCATTGAGATGATAATTATTGTTAATAACTATAATGATGAAATATTTTTTTAAATGCAAAGTGACAATAATAGTGTTGAAAGATAGAAAATTTGAATAATAAGAACGTACTCATGTTACAATCAATGTCAAACTATTTTCTTCTACTATTCTTATTTCCTCCCTTGTTAGTTTTGTTATCTTTTCATATCGATTATATGAAAAAGAAAATTTAAATCGTAAACCATTTAAATCTTTAGCTCGATCTATTGTAGTAAACATGATACCTTGTCTCTCTTGCTCTCCAATATTAATAGCTTAAATTACTATAACACAAAAATCAATCTACATTGTTAATAACTTTTTGTTCTTACACTAAAATAAATGCATATTGTTAATCCAATCACTTTAATATTAATGTATCGTCATATATCCAATTACATCAAATCATAAATCAACATATACATTGAAATCAATGCATTTAATGCAAGCAATCAAATAAGATTAGAAAATAACTTCTACATTGAAATCAATGCACCTAATGCAATCAATCAAATAAGATTAGAAACCAACATCTACACTGAAATCAATGCATTTACTCAAAGCAATCAAATAGGATTATAAATACGCCATCTACTGGCAGAAATCAATGCATTTAGCGCAAACAATCAAATAGTACTATGAGGAATAATCTACATTGAAATCAATGCATCTAATACGAAGCAATCAAATATAATTATAAATGCGATGTCTAGAATTAAATCAACACATCCACGGTCTCAGCTTGATCAATAATAACTGAAATATACCTGCACAAATGTGCAATATGCAGTAAATCATATATTGAAATAAGTACTCTACACTTATATTATGTCTAGGCAAATAAATCAATAAGGATATAAATGTATCCACTTAAATCAATCCATCTGGTGCAAAAAATATTCTTCCCTCTCTCCACCCTCCATCCATATCTATATCCCCATCCATCTCTTCTTCTTTTTTGTCTCTATCTCACCCACCTAAACACGCACGCTCTCGCACTCCTTATATATCATTCTCTTTGTCGATCACCCTCTCTCCCCATCTCTCTCTTCTTCCCTCTCTTCCCCTTCTCTCCCTCTCCCCCACTAATATCTCTCTTTCCTCCTTTTGTCCTCTCTCTCTCTCTCTCCATCTTCCTTATCACTCACTCTCTCTCTCTATAGGAACCAACATCTACACTGAAATCAATGCATTTACTCAAAGAAATCAAATAGGATTAGAAATCGCCATCTACACTGAAATCAATGCATTTAGTGCAAACAGTCAAATAGGATTAGAAATCATCTACATTGAAATAAATTCATCTAGTGCAAGTAATCAAATATAATCATAAATCAACATCTAAATTGAAATCAACAAATTCAGTGCAAGCAATAAAATTGTATTAGAAATCACCACCTACACTGAAATCAATGCATCTAGTGCAAGTAATCAAATATCATTAGAAATAAATATCTACACTAAAATCGATGCATCTAGTGCAAATAATCAAATAGGATTAGAAATCACCATCTCCACTTATATCAATCCATCTAGTGCGAGAAATATTCCTCCCTCTCTCCACCCTCCATCCATATCTATATCCCTCTCCATCTATTCTTTTTTGTCTCTCTATCTCACCCCCTAAACACACACGCTCTCGTACTCCATATATATCAATCTCTTTTTCAATCACCCCCTCTCCCCATCTCTCTCTTCTTCCCTCTCTTCACCTTCCATCTATATCTCTATCTTTCCCTTCTCTCCCTCTCCCCCATTAATATATCTCTTTCCTCCTTTTGTCATCTTTCCCTCTCTCTCCATCTTCCTTATCACTCTCTCTCACTCTCTCTCTCTCTCTAGAAACCAACATCTACACTAAAATCAATGCATTTACTCAAATAAATCAAATAGGATTAGAAATCGCCATCTACACTGAAATCAATGCATTTAGTGCAAACAATCAAATAAGATTAGAAATCATCTACATTGAAACCAATTCATCTAGTGCAAGTAATCAAATATAATTATAAATCGACATCTAAATTGAAATCAACAAATTCGGTGCAAGCAATCAAATTGTATTAGAAATCACCACCTACACTGAAATCAATGCATCTAGTGCAAGTAATCAAATATCATTAGAAATAATTTTCTACACTAAAATCGATGCATATAGTGCAAATAATCAAATAGGATTATAAAACACCATCTCCACTTATATCAATCCATCCAGTGTGAGAAATATTCTTCCCTCTCTCCACCCTCCATCCATATCTATATCCCCCTCCATCTCTTCTTTTCTGTCTCTCTATCTCACCCCCCTAAACACACACACTCTCGCAATCCATATATATCAATCTCTTTGTCAATCCCCTCCTCTCCCCATCTCTCTCTTCTTCCCTTTCTTCACCTTCCATCTATATCTCTATCTTCCCCCTCTCTCCCTCTCTCTCCATATTCCTTATCACTCACTCACTCTCTCTCTCTTCACCTTTCTCTCTCTATTTCTTTCTTCTTACCTCTCTCCCCCTCCCCCTCCAAGTCCATGTCTCTTTCCCTCCCTCTCTCCACTCTCTCACATCCTCTCTCTTCCTTCCTCTCTTTCCCTTTCTCTCCCATCTCTCTCTCTCTCTTCACCCACCAACTATGTCACTATATTCCTCCCTCTCTCCTTATATCTCCTTCTCCCCCCTTATCTCCATCTCTCCTTATTTGTCTCTTTATCTTAGCCCCAAACATACACGCTCTCTCTCTGTCTCTCCCTTGTCACTCCTTCTCTCTCTCCGCTTCTCACTCTTTATATTTCTTGTTTCATACATCTCTCCCCCTCCAACTCCATCTCTCTTATCGATCCCTCTCTCCTCCTCTCTCTCAAGTCCTCTCTCTCGTCCTTCCTCTCTCTTTCTCTCCCCTAAATCCCTCTCTCTTCCCTGATCTCTCTCTCTCTCTCTCTCCAATACTCTCTCTTCCCCCATCGCTCTCCTCCTCTCTCTCATCCTTCCTCTCTCTCCCTTTCTCTCCCACCTCTCTCTCTCTCTTTTCCCTCCAATCCTCTCTCTTCTCCCATATCTCTCTCTCTCTCTAATCCTCTCTCTTCCCCCATCCCTTTCTTTCTCTCTCTCTTTCCACCCCTCTCTCTCTCCAACTACATTACTATATCCCTCCCCCTCTCCTTCTCACTTCTTCTCTCCCCCCTTCTTTCCATACATCTTACCTTGTCTCTTTATCTCACCCCTAAACATACACACTCTCTCTCCATCTCTCTCTATCTCACCCCCCTAAACACACACACTCTCGCAATCCATATATATCAATCTCTTTGTCAATCCCCTCCTCTCCCCATCTCTCTCTTCTTCCCTTTCTTCACCTTCCATCTATATATCTATCTCTAAACACACACACTCTCGCAATCCATATATATCAATCTCTTTGTCAATCCCATCCTCTCCCCATCTCTCTCTTCTTCCCTCTCTTCACCTTCCATCTATATCTCTATCTTCCCCCTCTCTGGCTCTCTCTCCATCTTCCTTATCACTCAGTCACTCTCTCTCTCCACCTTTCTCTCTCTATTTCTTTCTTCTTACCTCTCTCCTCCTCCCCCTCCAAGTCCATCTCTCTTTCCCTCCCTCTCTCCACTCTCTCACATCCTCTCTCTTCCTTCCTCTCTTTCCCTTTCTCTCCCATCTCTCTTTCCCTCTCTCTCTCTCTTCACCCACCAACTATGTTACTATATCCCTCCCTCTCTCCTTATATCTCCTCCTCCCCCCTTATCTCCATCTCTCCTTATTTGTCTCTTTATCTCGGCCCCAAACATACACGCTCTCTCTCTGTCTCTCCCTTGTCACTCCTTCTCTCTCTCCACTTCTCACTCTTTATATTTCTTATTTCCTACATCTCTCTTATCGACCCCTCTCATCCTTCCTCTCTCTCTCTCTCTCCCCTAAATCCCTCTCTCTTCCTTGATCTCTCTCTCTCTCTCTCTCTCTCTCTCTCCAATACTCTCTCTTCCCCCATCACTCTCCTGCTCTCTCTCATCCTCCTCTCTCTCCCTTTCTCTCCCACCTCTCTCTCTCTCTTTTCCCTCCAATCCTCTCTCTTCTCCCATATATCTCTCTCTCTCTAATCCTCTCTCTCCCCCTCTCCTTCTCACTTCTTCTCTCCCCCCTTCTTTCCATACATCTTACTTTGTCTCTTTATCTCACCCCGAAACATACACAATCTCTCTCCATCTCTCCCTTATCACTCTCTCTCTCTATTTCTTCTTAGTTATTTAAACTAATGAACATAAATATTCGTAAATATAAAGCAGATTATGGAGTAAATATGAAAAGAGGTTTTATTTACTTACCATACCCCTAGTTTATTTATATTTATATTTATTTACCATACCCCTTTTCTTTACTATGGTATTTGGCCCATAGGCTTGTTATATAATTAGATTTTTATTTATAATCCTATTTGATATATTTTTATTTATTTACGTTACCTCTTTATGCCTCTTTTATATTTATTTATTTACCCATGGTATTTGGCCCATGGTATCAATATTAATTTGTCCCATGGTATTAGTCCCATAGGCTTCATCTAAATAAAACCTCTTTTTAAAGTTTTTTTAAATATAAAAAGGTTTATGGAATAAATATAAAAGGAATTTTTATTTATTTACCATACATCTAGTTTATATATATTTTTATTTATTTACCATAGCTCTGGAGTAAGTATAAATTCATTTTACAAATATTTAATTAAAAGAAATATTAAAAGATTTTGGATTTTGATTGTTTGTGTTGAATTAACTCTTTTCTTTTGATTTAGAAAATGGTATTGACTTTAGTAAAGAGTAAAGATGTTTAAAATTGGGAAATTCATTGTGGTAATTTTTTTTGTTAAAGGTAAATTTATGATCCATTCAAATTCACGTATATAATTTACTGTCCATTCAAATTATATAAATAATACATAATTGTATTAGAAATTGATATATGTTCTAGCACAATGCGATTTTTATTTTTATTTTTTTTTAAATTTAAAACTTAAGCCGACACTTATTTTTTATTTTAATTTTAATTTAAAATTTCAGCCGACATTGAGGACGTGACCCACCTGACATCGGGGTCATACTGGGCTGTAGATGCACCTCTCGGGGCAAACATCGGGGTCATACTGGGCTGTATTTTTATTTTAATATTTTATATTATTACCACTCCCAACTTGATGTTTCCTATAAATTTGGGCAAAGCTTCTAGCCGTATTAGATACTTGTTTCCTCGTACAGGAAATACCAGCATACTGGAAACTCGTGCAACATAGCAGTATATAATTTGCAGCTAGAAACATTTTGATCGGTCACCCATGTGTTGTGGTTTCTGAAATGTAAAATACTAATTTGCACATGGATGGAAATCGACGGCCATCCATGCAGAGTTCAGAGCCCCTAATGCAGAGTTCAATTACCTTTCACATTAGAAATTTATTAAGCTGCCCAGCAAGCACTATTCAATCTATCTTCCAGATAATTGCGTCAATCCGTTGTTGGTGCCTAACTAGTTGTCATTCTTCAACTACTGGTTCCTGACCCTATGGCCATCAAACCCTTTACTTATCTATTGGATGACACGTGATATAAATATTTTAATGTCAAAGAGGGAAAGAAACAATGATTATAGTTCTCATTATTGTCTATTTCATCACATCCTTTGCTTCTTCAGCAATTAGTTCAAAATTTCACAATTTATCGAGGGACTATGCATATGTTTCCAGAATCTAGATGAATGCATTTCTTAAGGAACTTCAACTTAGCTTTATATCTAGCCCATCACATGATATCAAATTCTGATAATGATTCAATATTTTATCTTTTATATTCTCAAGTATCTCCAAATATGAACTATTTGTACATATTATTAAGTTTCTCCATATATGAATTATTAGAAAGATACATCAACTTCTTTAGCGTACCAAATGGAATCTCTTGATAATATAGGAGAAAAAGCATCTCAAAACAAAGGTAGCGATGTTGTACCTAGAACTAGATATTTCCATATCATCAGCGGATCATCCTGGGAATTATTAGCAATTTGGAAATTAAACAAGTCCATAACATTTGTTAACTTGACTGAATATCATTATTTTCAAACGCCTATCGGGCAATTATCAATATATATGAATTATTCACCAACTTTAGTAGCGCAGTAACATTAACAACTTAGTTGCATTAATTAAGCGTGATCTAAAAAACCCACAAAACAACCCAGAAATTCCTGCAAGATTATGAAAAATTCTGGAAGAAATTTTTGAAAATCTGGGTTATAGCTATCAAACTTCAAGATTTTGGGTGCCCCAGTGGTTTTTGATGGTGCTGAATCAATTTCCACCATCAGAAAAACGATTCAAACACTCCAACTACCAGATTTTTTGAATTTTTTTTTAACCAATTCCTGCAAAAAGCTGCCGTCCGGGCTATTTTGTTGCGTCCATAGACAACTCCCATTAATTAACTTGCCTCGTGCTATTCTAGGGCACAATCAATCACACAATATTTCTACTCCAGGGGAGTCCACCATCAATCCAACCAAAATTCAATCTGTAATTGTTCCGACATTATTGTTCTTTACTATGCAGAGGAGATGTTATTACTCTCAGGCAAAACACAACAATGAATGAATCTTTACATTAGAATAAAAATCATCAAGCACACTATTGGGTTGCAATAGATGGTCTATAACTCGGTGTTCATATTTATATGTAAAAGTAGAAATTTTTAAAAATAGATAAAAACTGCCCTGAATGCAAAACCTTAAGATCGATACAAATCATGTTTTGCAAACAGAAAATTGGACTAGCAATATCAAACAAAATGCACTTGTGAAAGGATGAATTATGCCATATGTTTCACAATAAACATCGGTCTAGGTCCAAGGCACTGCTACCCAAATTAAAGGTGTAAATAAAAGAACAGACATCGAATTAGAGCCATGTGATCAAAAATAGGTCCATGATTAACATTATGCTTGGTACGGTTGCAGAAATGTCATGAACTAAGCATCCCTGCATTGAGTAAGGGAAACCATGATGAAAGTAATTTTATGGAATTTTCCCATAATCATAGGTCCTTGCTATTAAAAATAGATCTTTATAAAGAAATTACCACTTAAAAAAACTCAACGGAGATTTTTTATAAGAACCTTGAGCTTCAGAAGCATCACAAGTGTTTAAAATAAAGCATAATAATACCAATGAAAGCATTATTTAAATGATAATGTTGATTCATATGTTTTACTTCTCATACATGTTATAATGTCCTGACAGCTCATCTTATTTTAGCTGAAACTACAAAAGAAGAAAATTAAATTGTAAAGAAAAAGGGGGCTTGGCTTGAACCAGTTCAGCATGTACATTATCAAACTTAATGCAGTGATGTCTAAGATCTCTAGGATTATAAACATTTTGTCAGAAAGCCCAAGTCACACTGCAAATTTGACTTGAATTGTACAGGAAAGGATGTCAATTGCCAGAGCCTTGGAATATTAGACTTCTTTCAAACTTGGTTGTCTATAAACACATTAGTTAATACTAATAGAGTATCTGCATGAAAATGGATCTCTGAATCTAATCATACATTACACATGAGAAAAGGGCATAATTTGAATTAAACATAAATGATAATATGTTAAGAAGTATAACGTGGATCATCCCACAGCATGTTTAATTACTACACACTGGCTTCCACAACAGGATTTTGGAAAATTGACATTGGTGGCTTGCTATTGCTGATAGCAAAACAGAAAAAACTGAATACCTCAGTGACTGGCATCTTCTTGTTCACAGAAATGTTTATATTTCTCTGCATTCATTAAAGTGTCCAACTCTGATGGGTCCTGAATGCGCACTTTTATGATCCACCCCTCGTCATATGGGCTTCCATTAATCTGAGAAAAAGGGTAAACATTTACCATTTTATTCTTTAGATTAAAGATTTAAAAGGAAATAATCACAAACTGTATTGTGAAAAAAATGCACAACCATGTTTGCTATCCGATATTACTTTAGCATAATAGACAAAATTGTCAATCTTACTCTTGCTCAAAAGATGAAGAAAAAAGAAAGCCATAATGCCACGTTGTGAGGAATCAATGGCCTAGTTTAAGAAACTGGAAAATATCTACTCACTTGGAAAGTCTTTTGTTACATTTATATGGTCATAATGCTTACCTTTTCTACGTGCACATTCTCAGTTTCTTCCCATTTTTATATTAAATTCTAGCTATACCTTTTCTATGTTTTCCACATCTTACACCATCATATGCTTGATATGCCTAATATGATAACAGCCCAGATGAAAGTTTGATTATAACCTTCAAGTTTCATATGAGGTAAAAACATTCAAGTATAACTATGACATACCCACCTGTAACCCTTCCTCGATAAGAAATGTAGATCTGGAAAGTCTCGGTTAACAACTTATTAAAATGTGCTTGAACTTTCTGGAAGTAAACTGTGTGAGTATATGTGTCCGATGTTTCGAGTGGAGACTCCACCCATTATCAGAGACATATAAATCTGTAATAGTAACGAAAAGAGTGCTAGCAAGAAGATTTAAAGGTTGAAAATAATGGCCAACAGTTGAAAAATAATGCTTCACTACTATTATTATTATTATTAATGGTTGGCCTCCATTTTAATATTAATTTCCAACGGTTGGCCATTATCTTCTCACCAGCACTCTTTCCATCACTATTACAGCTTTATTTGTCCCTAAATGATGGGTGGAATGTTCACTCAAAACATTGGATGTTTCAAAAATTCACACACAGTTTACTTCCATAAAGTTCAAGCACAATATCCCTCACTGTGAAAACCTATGCAATCAGAACTTATTAACAGTAGCAGAATCAAATGGTTGGGTGGCAATTCTTTATCGCAATAGAATTGAACAGAAATTCATGATATTAACTAATATTTGACCGAGTTTCTGGAGTGTAGGGGCACATGAGTGGGGAAATGCATCCAAGGAATCTGTAGAAGCACCCCCAAATTATGGGGAATGTCATAATGAACGATGGGGTCTCCAAATTTGGGAGCCCACCTGAAATACTAAAAAATTTAAATTTATATAATGTAAACCAAAACAAAAATTATAGGCAAATGTAACAGGTTAACAATTAATCATTGAAATATTATACATTATAATACATCAATAATATGTTGAGATTTTGGGGTGTTGGGGTAGCATCGGATGTGCTCTAGCCCCCAAACTTTGTGGAGGAACTAGAGTACATAAGGTCTCCAAGACCCAGAAAGCGTTTGAAGAAATTCCATCCAATTTAAGAGATATTTAATTAATTAATCTTTTTAATTAAGGACCCTAAGTCTAACTTAGGAAAATTAAAAGATTAAAGGTAATTAAATTAAACATGTGATGAGAATGACTTAA
The DNA here is from genome assembly GCA_034641835.2 of Pinus albicaulis. Lineage (NCBI taxonomy): Eukaryota > Viridiplantae > Streptophyta > Pinopsida > Pinales > Pinaceae > Pinus > Pinus albicaulis. The sequence goes on along the minus strand of CM076578.1, from coordinate 720,534,351 downwards.
GTGACACGGATCAAGCATCCTCTAATCTTAGCCGTCGATTCAAGATTAGATCACAGTCGTTGATGCTTCAACGAGAAAAAGTATAAGAAGAGGGCTTGGGGTCAGTTGGAGGACACACACACTGGCAGAGCACTGAAGCTAAGCTAGAATTCTAGGGCATGGTTTGCTAAGAATTTCAGAAGTGTTTCAGCTGCAGCGACGGGCAGTATTGGCGAGGGGGATGGTCTAGTCCCAGGCCAAGAGTACAATGAGGGCAGAGAAGGAGCATGCCAGAGCAATGCAGAAGCAGCAGCGACGCAGAGTAGCCGAGAGCCCAGCAAGGGCAACACAGAGACAGTAGGAAGCTAGGAGGGCTGATGCAGGCCCAGCTAGGGCAGCGCAGGGATAGCATAACCCAGTCTAGGGTGACGCATGCCCTTCCTGAATAGCGCAGAGGTTGACACAGGCCAGGCAGGCTGACACAGAAGGCTTCAAAGCAGCGCTGGGGTTTTTAGAGGCTAGAAAGGGGCTGAGTTCTGTAAATCTCGTTTGAGGGTGTGAATCAGTCATAGTTTTCTATCTCTGGGATAGAGGTATTGTTGCCGTTTATATTTCTATGTCGGGTTAACCAGTTTGGTGCCCAAATTTGTTGTACTCGGAATCTGCATAATAATAAAAACCCTCCAGAAGCTAGCAGCACCGATTTCCCCGCATTGGGTTTTTCCAGGGACATTTGTCCAAAAAATCCTTGTGTGTCACTTTGTCATTGAGCATGTTATTCAGTACTTGATCTGTATGTGTAGGTTGTTAACTGTATTTACTTCGATGTTAATGCTAAATTTTTCAGATTAATAACTTATGTAAGTAGGAGAAGTAAATCAAGATTTAACAGTAGGGTTTCTAATTAGTAAATTCATAAATTTTCACATGGTATCAGAGCGATTGCAAATCAAGCTGGATCTCCAGCAAGACGGCTGAAGAAATTTGTGTTGCAGAAAGTAGCAGATAAACCAGAGAGGGCAGCACAGCAGCAGAAGGATGCAGAGGCAGCAAGAGCTACACAGGGGCTGACGCAGTCCTAGCTGGGTGACGCAGAGACGGCGCAGAGTCTTCCAGAGGGAAGCAGGAGCAGCCTACACTACGCAGTCGTTGCGCAGAGGCTGCGTTGTGCCAGTCTGCTTACACAGAGGCCAGCCAGGGTGACGCAATCCAAAATTTGATTGTTGTGCAGAGTGTCGTGAACCGGAAGCTGAACTGCAGACCTTCAGCAGTTCTTGGTGGGGTGAAGATTTTACCAATGCATAATTTAGCCTAAGATAAGTTGACAAAGAGCGGGAGGAGAACAGCTTCTCAGTAGATTTCATGGCAAAGAAATTTGAAGATCGATCGTAGGGTGATCGAAGAGAGTTGATTCATTGTGTTTGGCAGATTTCCAAGGGAGGAAGTCAGTTGTTAGAGGGAGCAGAGGGTGCCTTTCTCGCCAAGAACCCTAGATCTAAGTCTCTAGTATAGAGGAGGATCTATTCCAACAAATTTCTAAGCAGATGGCGCCGCACAGACTGCGTGATCAGGATAGGTTGGATGGCCTGTCCAAATTTGCTATCTGGAAGGCCAGGATCCTGGTAGTCCTGGAGGCCTACGGTATACGGGAGCATGCAGAGAAAGTCTTGGCTACACCAACCAATGTGAAACTCCTAGAGAAGCACAATGAAGCAGCGGCACATGCCAAGCGCTTCGTTATGGACGGGGTCAAAGATCATGTGGTACCACACATAGCCGAGAAGACGACAGCTCATGAGATGTAGGAAGCTCTAACCACATTGTATCAAGGGATGTCTGTCCAGAGAAAGATGCTTCTGGAGAACCAGATGAGGTTATTCATGATGTCCAAATGAGAGGAAATCGATCCTTTCCTAACCAGACTGCAATCGATCCGGGATCAGCTGACTGGCATGGGGGTGAAGGTGGATGATGATGTTATGGTGAGGACCGCTCTAAATGTTGTCATGGAGGACTGGGAAACATTTGTCCAAAGTCTTTTGGGTAAAGTGGATCTTCCTAATTAGGACAATATGTGGGCTATCCTCCGACAAGAGGAGATCCGTCGGATGACCAAGAAGCAGTACAACACTGGTTCGAGCAAGATGAGGAAAGAGGAAGAGGAAGATGCAGCCCTAGCATCAAAGAGGCGGCAAGGAAAAAAGAAGCGTGATCTGTCAAAGATTAAATGTTTCTAGTGCAGCGAACTTGGACATTTTGTTAGCAATTGTCCTCAGAAGAAGAAGGATAAGGAAGCTTCTAGTTCCAATGTTGTTGTAGCAGACGATGATGTAGCCATGAGTGTTCATGAACCACGAAAATGGGGCGATATTGATCTGTAGAGCAGCTACAGAGTGTTGGCGGGATCCTTGAGTAGCCCAACTCTTGGATCACATACGAGCTACGGGAGCCTTAAGACGGTAACGGGATAAGTGGAGCAGTGGGTGCAAAAGATCACGGATGAAGCAGAGGCAGAGGCTGACACGCTGGAGAGGGAGCAGTGCAGTGCACATGCAGCAGCAGCGTAGAGGCAACAACGTAGAGGCAGCGCAAAGGAGGCTTGCTTACGCAGTGCAGCGCAGAGGCAGTGCAAAGGAGGCTTGCTTACGCAGTGCAGTGTTGTAGCAGCACAAAGGCTTCGGGAGGACAGCGCAAAGCAGATGCAGTAGCAGCATAGAGGCACCAGCGCAGAGGCAGTGCAGAGGAGGTATGCTTACGCAGTGCAGAGCTGCAACAGCATAGTAGCCTTTGGAGGACAGCGCAGAGCAGCAGCCTATGGAGCTTCAATGATGAGATGCAACCGAACTGACTTGTCTGTCAAAGATTGGGCAAGAGTCCTTCGGTTTCTTACTCTCAGCAACTGAGTTGCAGTGCAGTAGTTGGCAACACGATGCAGCAATTTGAGAGGGAGCTGCAGTACGGATGTGGCAGTGACGGTGGCAAAGTCATGGGCAGCAGTACAGAGAGCAGCAGCAGCGCAGTGATGAAGGGCAGCAGGCCAAGCATCAGCGCAGAGACCGACACCAGAGATCAAAGAAGTGCTTTGGGGTGAAATGTTTTGCTAAAGCACATTCCTTGCTAAGAGGGAGTGTTGAGATTTTGGGGTGTTGGGGTAGCATCGGATGTGCTCTAGCTCCCAAACTTTGTGGAGGAACTAGAGTACATAAGATCTCCAAGACCCAGAAAGCGTTTGAAGAAATTCCATCCAGTATAAGAGATATTTAATTCATTAATCTTTTTAATTAAGGACCCTAAGTCTAACTTAGGAAAATTAAAAGATTAAAGGTAATTAAATTAAACATGTGATGAGAATGACTTAAGTGATGCGAATCAAGCATCTTCTAATCTTAGCCATCGATTCAATATTAGATCACGGTCGTTGATGTTTCAACAAGAAAAAGTATAAGAAGCGGGCTTGGGGTCAGTTGGAGGACACACACACTGGCAGAGCACTAAAGCTAAGTTGGAATTCTAGGGCGTGGTTTGCTAAGAATTTCATAAGTGTTTCAGCTGCAGCGAGGGGCAGTATTGGCGAGGGGGATGGTCTAGTCACAGGCCAAGAGTACAACGAGGTCAGAGAAGGAGCATACCAGAGCAGCGCAGAAGTAGCAGCCGAGAGCCCAGTAGGGGCAGCGCAGAGGCAGTAGGAGGCCAGGAGGGTTGACGCAGGCCCAGCTAGGGCAGTGCAGGGGCAGTGTAACCCAGTCTAGGGCGATGCATGCCCTTCCTTAGTAGCGAAGAGGCTGACGCAAGCTAGACAGGCTGACGCAGAGGGCTTCAGAGCAGCGTTGGGGGTTCCAGAGGCTGGAAAGGGGCTGAGTTCTGTAAATCCCATTTGAGGGTGTGAATCAGTTACAGTTTTCTGTCTCCAGGATAGAGGTATTGCTGCCGTTTATATTTCTCTGTCGGGTTAACCAATTTGGTGCCCAGATTTGTTGTACTCAGAATCTGCATAATAATAAAAACCCTCCAGAAGCTAGTAGCAATGGTTTTCCCACATTGGGTTTTTTCGGGGACATTTGTCCAGAAAATCCTTGTGTGTCACTTTGTCATTGAGCATGTTATTCAATACTTGATTTGTATGTGTAGGTTGTTCACTGTATCTACTTCGATGTTAATGTTGAATTTTTTAGATTAATAACTTATGTAAGTAGGAGAAGTAAATCAAGATTTAACATTAGGGTTTCTGTTTAGTAAATTCAGAAATTTTCACATAATAAAACATAAAGGATACATGTAATTATGTAGCATAACATAATAGTCATGATTCACAAATCCCACTATCCACTATCTAGCACTAACCCAGCAAGTGTCCAATGTGCTTTGGCAACCAACAAGGTCTATTCTAATAATTCTCTCCTAGCAGCAACATTATTCTGAGTATTCACTCCCTAGCGCCACCAAACAAGGTCTTTTATGAATATTGAAGTATCCAGAATTCTCTACCAACAGCAAGATCACAACCAACAATAATGCTTGAAGTATCCTCCCCCAACACCAACAACACATGAACTCTTATGACGGTGACCAAGTGAGATAAAAAAAGAAATGAGATGATCACTTTAGGTTTTGGAAAGTAGGATGTCTTAGGGTTAAGACTCTCAAGAGTTTTTTTTCTCATTTTTCCTCAGAAGGAAGTGTCATATGTCAAAACAAGAAAATCCTTGGTCAAAGGGAATGTGACATTTTTCAAGGGGAACATTCTATATTGCATTCCATTGTATCGCCCACAAAAGGAAACATGGCGGAAATCTTCCTTTGAGTACCCACATCCCAGGTGTATGGGGAGCACATCCCCTATACCCATACCCTTAGAGACAAATCCCCATGTAAAATTGACATTAACATACAGATCAAAAAGCTAAAAACAACACATGGAAATTAAATCCACAAATCTAGCAGCAAAACTCAAAAGATTAACACCACCAAATGAAATACTTATCTTAATAGAAGAAGCCCACTAATTCCTTAAGGAAGATTCACCACCCAGCCATAGTCTCGACTCTCATCCTCAAGCCATGCACCCCAAGCTGAGTGCATTCTCTAGGGACCACTCCACATGTCTTCACACTAAATGCAGCAGTAATCTCAAAGTTGTCAAACCCTTGCTAGGCGCAACTAGATCAAGGAAAAGGCTAATCCAAGACAAAGAACCCTGCAAGTCCAGCTAAATCAAGGCAGAGCAAACACAGCTTAGCCAATTTGCATGAAGTCATTCCTACCAAGAGTATTGAGAAACCTATGCTAGAAACTACCAGATCAAAGCTAGTTTCATGATCATCCCTACTAGCCACAATTACATCAGACACTGAAACAACTACAGTCCTTCTTGCTCCACTGATAGGTAGAGATCGAGACTTGTTACCCAACCAAGTTGGCAACCCCTATGAGAAAAAATTTCTCCTATTTAGCTAGCTAGCATTCCTATAATGATCCACAAATAGCTTCACTTTAGAGCTCTCCACTTATGCTCCAGTCAGTGCTTTCTCCCATCTAGCATACTTCTTAATGGAAGGTAGGTCATCTATCAAAAGGTACAATAACCATTTTTGGAATCGTGTGCTTCCATTTACTGTTAAGGGAATTCTAATATGGATCACAGGTTGAGCTGGATGATTGACTACTTTTTATCGTATCCTTCTTTCCATGCTTTACCTAAGACATTATCCTTTGCCCCTAGTCCAGTGTGACCTTCCCTGAGGCCTTTTTTTTCACTATTCAAGAGGGGCACAAATAGGAAGCTGATAGTAGTGTGCCCAAGGTAATCCATACATGCCACCTTCCATCTGTCCTTGTATCCACTTCCATTGTTTGTGTTGATTGTCATTTGTCACCAGTATTGGCATCCTTTATCCACTTTACTAAGTCAAGGCCTGAATCTTTCCTCTAAGAGGTTGATGCAGTTGAAAGAAAGATAAAAGCATACAGCCACAAATGAAAGAAAATGAAAAATGCAAAAGATGGTTGGGAATAATAGTAAGCACATGGGCAAAATCCTAGCCTAAGCTATGCCCCCTTCATTAGCTATCACCTAGTTCCCAAGCATTATGATGCTTTCTCGAAATCAAAAGAACTTATAATGTCTCAACCATGATGAGCAATAAACCGCTACATCTTTAAGGGGTATTGAACAAGCATTGAGCAAGTTGGTCACCCAAGCTATACAAGAGACAAAAGAAAGATCATTGACGTAAAAGGCGCACCAGAGGGGTGGAAAAAGCAGACTGAGGAAAGGGGTAACTCAGGCCTCTACAATTGCTCCCTCTTATCATTACTACACTCAAGATGTTGGACCTCTTTTAGTTGGCACCAAGCCAGTGACATCTTCCTTAAAGTCTTTCCCATTCCATGTACACATTTATCACATGTATCTATGGATTGATGGGTCTATCTAGGAATTGTCCTTCCCCATGAGGCTGGAAGCACCTAATAGGGCTAATTGTATAATCAACCCTAATACAAGTGTGGTAACTTGCTTACAATTCATCAACTAGAAAGGCATTTGAAGGCAAGGCTTGTGTGAAGTATTTTTGTGACCCTGGCATTGAATATGGTCCACTATGATACTTTATGGTTTCTTTACCAAATGATGTTGATCTCACTTGATCTTGAGGGGTTTTTAGGTAGTTTTTCATAGATGCATTAGAAATCCCTTGAGGGATGGTGTGGCCCTTCTGGAACATAATGAGGAGGACATCTAGCCTAGCATGAGAGAACTTATGACCCTGCAGCCCCAACATTGCCCCTCCAAAGATGAGCATTGGCCCTCAAGGAGCCTCCACATGGATGTATGGCCCCTTCCACACCACTAGATGCTAAAATGTTGAGCCAAGGACTCTAATCATCAGCAAGATTGATGATGTTCCCTAGAGGATCCAGGGCATCCCAAGGCTAGCCTTATATCTACTTGATGGGCATTGCCTTATTCTAAAGCCCATATGAGGATGATGAACACTTGAGATGCTCTGGGAGGGTCGGCACACCTCTTTTTTATGTTAACGCCATGGCGTAGGGCCACCACATCACCCAAGCAAATCCTCAAAAGATGACGGAGGGCTTCTTGGTAATGACCTCTTGGATGAGGAAATGTGGCTTGAGATGCACCCTTTCACTTTGACAAGATGTCTTGGAGTGAGGAGGACTCTTGGACCATTTTTGCCATGTTCCTTGATGGAGAGGCTCATTAGATGAGGATGACATGTTGGAGAGCCATTTCTCCCGCACATGTGGGGAAAATATGCTCTCTTTATTATGTTTTATCATTCTGTGAAGCTATTTTTATTATGTTTTATCATTATGTAAAGCTATTTTTAGGTTGACTTGTGACCTATTAGTCTTGTTGGGTGCTTCAAGTAAACTTTTAGGGATTTGATTGTAAATTAAGAGAAATTTGACTTGGTTACCCTCGTATAAATAGAAGGGAGTCAAATTCTCTTGGATCATTGTGACACACTTATTTATCTCTCTTGCAAAGAGTGCACACTAGTTGTCTTCTTTTCTCTTAGATGCAATGGCTAAGTAGGAGTGTGAATTGTCTTAGGTAGGATATGTTTTGCATGGAGAAGACTTTATATGGATTGATGAAAAGTGATGCTTGAATAGTGTAAGTTTAATGTTTATTCTCTTCCATTTTGCATGAAATTGTTGAAATTATGATTCGTCATGTGCCATGTTAAAACGTACAACTTTCGTGAACTCTTGTTTCTTTATTTATTTATGCAAAATTTATCATCAAGGAACCATCAAGCTGTGAGGGTTTTGGAAGTGAAGCGACTTTTCCTTCCACCCTCTCTTTCCAAGGTCCTATTGCATAAACCTCATCCTATTGACCCTATTGCTCATTTAACGAAAGGCACTAGCATTGTGTGTCAATCATTATAAACTTTCCATTTTTCTGTATTTTATGGTAAACTAGAGTTAGGGATTGGTTAAATCTGCATTTTATAGCATAGACGCACCTACAAGATATTGTCCTTTAGGTAGGCATTGCATATTTTTATAATTAAAAAGCAAAGTGTATCATTTTATGCAGATTTTACCCCCAATATTAGGGCTGACGTCTAGATTATTTGTGCTGTCCTGTGCATTTTCAGCCAATAAAAACAGACTCCTGACCTATCCCTTGTTTAACCCCTCTAATAGCCTCAACCCTTTGTTGATCTTACCATTAATAGGATATTTTTATAGCTGTTGTAATATTTTGCATGTTGTAAACCTACATATTTTTTAAACCCTAATTTACAACAACATTATATAAAATGTACATTGATGGTGGCTAGTGGAAAAACTTACTTGAATATCCTTAGACATTATTTCGGCCTCCAAGGCTTTGTCAGTAGTATCCTCCAACACATCATCTATTTTTCGCCCTAAGGCTTTCTTAATTGAAAATCATTCTTGGGTGTGTTTTGAAAGTTCCTTAGAGAGCCATTTGGCCTAGGATCCTTATTCATCTAATCTCTAAGTCTTGTTAGGGAAGCCTCTCTTGTGGAGATAATATCCGACCACAAACCAGCAGAGAGAAGCCATTGAGGTGACAATGGTTGTTGATCTCTTTGTTTCCCTGAGGCCTAGAGTGCCTAGTGAGGCTTTGCACTAGGCTGCTAAATTTTGCGGTAACAAGACTCATTCCTACTACCACAACAAAGCCTCAAATTACATTTTTCACCACTCATCCTCCACATGAATGGTAGAATCAACAGCCTACAATTTCCAAGTTTTATGTATGCAAATCTCTCTAAGAATGTTTGCATCTTGAGTACGCCAGAGCCCAAAGGTACCACAAGGGGAATACAGCAAGAGAAAAGAGCGAGAGAATCTAGGAATGTTGTAAGGCAAAGTGAAGAACAAAGGTGCAAGTGATTCTTTTTCTCAAATGGCTATTTAAATTGCCATGATAGGGTTCCCAACCGAGATTTTGCATGAGATTTTGTCACTTGACACACATGGCCACCCTATTTCTCTAGGCATTTTGTTGGTCATTTTAACTATCATGCACATAGGATTTTTCCCTCTTACTTAAGCATTACATCGTAAGTCTTCTCATGCTTTATGATTTTCACCAAAAATCAAAATGTATCCTTTCAAATGAAGAAAGTGAGGAAAGGTGGTAGCAAAGGAGGATCCAAAAAGGGTAAGAAGGAAGAGTCGTGTTCTTCTAACAAGGGTAAGAAGCACTTGATTCATCTGATCAAGTACCACAAGTAAAGGCATTATGGCAGTTGGTCTCCTAAGAAGAAAGGGAAAGCAACAGAAGAAGCTACAACTTTAGTGGATAAGTTAGCATCCAAGCTTGAAATAGCTTTTTTTATGGTTTCATGTCTTTCCACCAATACCACTTCTAGTGTTGGTTGGTATGTGCACTGTTGTGGACAATTTTGTCACCCCCCTAGAGACAGTCTAGAGTTGCCATAGACCAGTGCCTAGGACATCTTAATATAGCAAGGAGCTCTTTGTATAATTTGGATTGTCAGTCCAAGAGCTCTACCTACTATCTCTTGTTTGAACAAGGAAATTAGTTTTGAATGGGACCAATCTCTCCTTTAAGCCGATACAAAGATAAGAATGGGACATTAAAACTCCAATACAAAGGCATCAGAAAGTTAAGAGACAGCTTACTGTAAAGAGGGCCAGTTCAAATAATATATCACAGAAATCAAATATCAGGAGGTGAGTGCAGTGAGGAGACATAAAGAAGATATTAGCTAACATGAGACTGATACCCAGATACACAACAAAACCACATAAGGGCATACCAATATATGAATCCTTATATGACAATGGCGTTTTAAAAGCATCCTCCTCATGCAACTAATATAGCAAAAAATATGGAAGAGATGATCATGGAACAATATATCATGACTAGGCCTATTTAAAGCGCTTGACTAATTCCAGAAAGGGCACCAACCGGGATGAATCCTTACTGCAAACTAGTGAGCCACTCGCATTCTAGAACATGATACGAGAAGATAAATAGCATGAAAGGAGATATTGTATTAACACATAAGAGAAATTACATACTGTGAGATACCAAAGACCATAATCCTCATTACAGTTATAACTCCTCCTCACTGAGACCCTACGGGCTCTGAACCTTCATACAGAAATATTACAGAATGTATACAAGAGCCTTTTCACTGCACAGTTTGCTGAAAGAAATCTGGAACCCTTACAATGTCTTTCTTTCTACCTTTTATAGAGAAGATGGAAAGCTCCAGAGCGTGGGGTAGGTATCCTACATTTATTGATCTGATTTGAATAAAATGGCAGAAAAAATTCGCGCCCATACTATGAATGACTAAACATAAATGACTGTACTTTACAATTTACTCTCAGAAATGAATGATGAAAATGAAAATCTCCTCATAAACAAGACATAAATAATAAAATATACAAATGTTCCGCCCTTTTCTGGAGGAGGGAGATCTGCGGCAATTAAACCTTGAGGTGCCTGTTTCTGTACATAGTACTTTCGGCCTTCTAATTTTGAATTTCAAATTTGAAACCTTTCCTGCCGGACAATGAATTCATAGCCTCTTCATTAATAATCTGTTGCTGCATTAATGTTTTCATCCACCCAGATTTGCCTTTTGATTTTCTCTGGAGGGTTCTACAGATTCAAATCCTCGCCTTCTTTAATGGTGGTCATATCATAGCTGCTTTCGGATCTTTCCTCACCAATTTTCCTCCTGGAACATAGTCCTGCAATGCATCCTCGGCCTTTGTAATGGAAATGATGAATCATGGTAATTATTGGCCGTAATAAACCTGCAAAAACCGAAACCTGTTAAATAAAACCCAGCACAGAGACGGCGAACATGGTGGAGCCGATGGAAATGGTGAAGATGAAGGCATGGATGAGTAGACGAAGGCGCAGATATAAAACAAACACACTGAAATGTGACACCTAAGCGGAATATGTGGATGGTGGAGGGAGAAGCGGATAACACGTGGGCAGATGACGAAGAGTGGCGGAAAAACACTAACAATTTAAAGACCCAAAGGTTAACTTTTGGAGATATTACAAAGGAAAACATGACAAAACAATGGAGTGAGAGCTTTGGAAGTGGGACCCGGAGCGCACATCGCAAATTCGCAAATGGAGAAAGTGCGATGGGGAGACAGTGGCGCAACAGGGAACTGCGCTATGCGATGGATGTGACCGGGAGGAGCGCGGATCGCAAAGGCTAGAAATGCGATGGCGGAAAGAGGCATAAACAGGAAAATGCGCTCTGCGCTTTCGCGATGGGGCGGATCTGCGATGGGTGCGCAAATCGCAAAAATGGAAAGTGCGATGGCGCGATCGATCGCGTTGCAAACAATTGCGACGGGTCAAATGGGCCTAACCAACGAAAATGCGATCTGCGATAAGCGCCTTTAGGTGCAGCGTTGTTAAGTTTTGTAGATGTTCTATGCTAGTAGCAATTTCACTTCTATTTCAGCAATCAAACAAGTAGTTAAGCAAAATGCAGATAGAACATATAAGTAGATCTTACAGAAGACAAATCAGAAACAAGAAAAATGTGTGTATTCGTTTCGGCGGTCAACAGGATGCTTCAACCAGCAAAGTCTCCTTTGGTCAGCCAGCCCAGCATGTGTCACAACAACCCTTCAATCGGTAGATGAGTCAACGATCAGTCAACTGCGAAAGTCAACATTGTCCTTTGAAAAGTCAACGCGCGGGGGCGGCAAGCTAAAAGTCAACGCGAGCGACGAAACGGTCGCCCGCGACCTCGATTTTTGTGCCGGAGTAGTACGGCCTTCAAAAATCGAATCTTCCACCAATTTTCGAGCTTGTTTGGACCCGTAGTTGACCCAGTGTATTTGTGGTCAAAGCTTCTATTGAAAACCACTAGCAATGAGAAAATCGAGCTGGTTGTTGTACGGTTTTGTCCTCTTTGTCCTTCACCGTGTGGATTAAACTCGTCCTTCTTGGTAGCTCGTACTCCTTGATGAGAGAGGAAGATGTGTGTTGTGATGATGATGAAAATCTCTCCAACTTTTCCTGTATATATATCCATCACGAGGGTGTGTGACACATCTGTTGGGCATGCGAGCCTACATTACAAAACTGGCCGACCTTGCACATATAATTTATTAAAAATAATAAATTCAAAATATAAGTTATGCTCATCAGATTAAGACATATTTTATATGGATTTTACACCTCTCGAAGAATCCAACAAAAATATTAGCCTCTTAATGCGAGCATCTTAATATGGAGTTTGGACCTAGTTGTCCAAATTTAACACTCCCTCTCAACTAAGGAGAACTCCATCATTGTGCAATCAACATCGTGCCTCATCTGGCAAAACTTGCTTTGCTGGCTTCTTTATTTGAACGAGAAGTGGGTCGATCACGAAGACATCATCCCCCGACTGACAGAATCAGTCCAGAGGTCCCAGACCTCACAAATCTTGATCCCAGAACAAGTGGTTGGACCGTGCCATCCTAGATAGAGAGCACGGCAATCTCTGATGCGTCCATCAGTCTTTGCTAATAGTCTCTAACTTTTCCACACCTCATTGGCCAAATGAGAGGTACTTCCCATGAGCCCTGAACTCAATCGGTAGGATGCATACGGGGCACTGATAATGAGAGGTGAACCAACTCAAAAATCACAACGGTGGGGTCCAAGCACACCAACAAGGTTTGACAAGCCTAGCCTTGTGGTTGCTCATAGCTCCGAGAAGCTGTCCCCAAAGCCCCCCAGAGCTCCTCGAGCTCATCGTCCAACAGGACCCACATCATAGGGTCGTTCCACGATACCAAGATTCTCACGGAAGGTTAGGAACATGACCTTCCCCGAGGGCATAGTGAGAATATCCGCGACCTGCTCATCAGTGCCTATGATCGAGCCTTACGGCGCCTTGCTGTACCATATCCCGGATAAAGTGGTACCAGCCATCAACATGCTTGGATCGATCGTGAAACCCGGGATTCTATGACAAATGAATCCCCCTCTGGTTATCACAAAGGATAACGGTGGCATCTAGCACATGCTCGAACAACTCACTGAAGAGCTTTCGCAACCAAGTGACTTCACAACAGGCCATACATGTTACAATGTATTTGGCCTCAGCGGTGCTCAAGCCTGCTGACTTTAGATTCCTGCCCGAAGCAGATCTTCATGTGAAGTAGCATCCAGATGTCCTCTTGCGATCCACCACAACTGGCCGGCCCAATCGGCATCGGTATATCCACGGTGTCATACTCCCCGACGGTGTATCTCGGCCCATGGTACGTCGTGCCTCGGAGATATCTCGGGGATTTCTTGGCACCAACCCGGTGAATGTTATGATCAACCATGTGTTGACTCAAAGTGTTCCTGCACAGCATATGTTCGAACAAGTGTTCATTGAGAACATCAGGGTCCTTATGAGTTAACGATACTCAGTAGGACGGGCCCCGCAACGTTGCTCCTCAACTTCTTAAAGTTGAGTTCCATCGGTGTCGACACGGACTTACAGTCCACCATTCCAAATCTTTCCGAGTAGCTTCACGATATGTTTTCCTTGAGAAAGGAAAATCTCTCGAGTCTCTGCCCAGGACCTCCGGGCCTAGCAAATAGTGCATCGGTCCTAGGTCCTTCATCTCGGGTATTGACTCCCTCTTACATTGATGAATGAGAGGGTCATCACCACGGTCCGAGAAGAGGTCATCCACATATAGTATTTAGGAATGAGAGGCTTCTCTTTCACAACCTTGAAGTATAGGTTCAGATCAGCATTACTTCGAGTGAAGCCCAGCTTCATCAAGTAACTATCCATCCTTTCGTACCAAGGTCTGGGTGCTTGCTTTAACCCATAGAGGGCTTTCTTCAACCTGCAGACATAAGTGTCTTGATCTTGAACTTCAAATCTTAGAGGTTGTTCCACACATACACACCTCTTCCTTTATTGCACCATGCGAGAAAAGCGGTACGAGGACATCCATCGAGTGAAGACTCCATCCTTGCGTAGCGACGAAATTTATCATGATTGGTCGGATGGTGGTATATCGTGTCACAGGTGCAAATATGTTATCATAGTCTATTCCTTCCTTTTGAGAGAAGCCACGGGCAACAGATCTTGCCTTGAACTTTCCAGCACTTCCATCAGATCCATGCTTGATCTTGTAGAGCCATTTCGCGGTGACAATTGATTTGTCTTTCGGTCTTGGGACCACATCCCAGACATCATTCTTCATTATGGACTCATATTCTTCGTGCATAGCATCCTTCCATGCCAAGTGTGATGGCTTCCTCAAAAGATCCGGGGTCATTGCGAGAGAAGTCATCGGTAAATGTCATATAGTAAGAACATCCCCCCAGGGATGTTACAGGCAACATACCAGAAATATCAGCATGGACCAGTTGCAATATCTCAGATGTCTTTGTGACACTTGAGGGGAAAGAAGGTCCCCTTGTTATGTTATATTATTCAGCACAGCCCTTACATACACCTTCCTTGCTTCGGGAAGGGCTTTCCAAATCTACGGTGCCATAGTTCGGTTTGTCGGATAGTATCACAAGTCATAGCTCCCAACGGACTCCCTCCAACCTGGTAGAGTGTACGAACCTAAAACCAATTGAGATGGCTTCCTTGAAGCTCTCACTTCACATGAGCACCTTTCCATCGAGAGAAAGTTACATTGAATCCTTTGTCTTCCATGGCTGATATAGACACAAGGTTCTTCTTCAATTTTGGTACATAGAGTACATCCTGCAAATGTAGGACTTGTCCTTGAGACAAGTGGAGGGTCACAGTTCCTGTCCCTTTCACGGGATATGTGGCATTATCTCCAAGGATAATTTCCAGATTGGTATCCTTCTCAACCATGTCAGAGAGTGCTTCCTTGAACCCAGTGATGTGTCTTGAGGCACCACTATCTATCAGCCAGACATCCATAGTGTCGGGGGCGGAAGTCTGACTGAGAGAGCGGTACGAGAATATACTCATTTCTTTTATCAACAACATTAGACTCCTCATGCACGGTATTTCTGGACCTCTTAGAAGGTTGATTGTTTCCTCCAAAGTGAGCCTTCCTCTTTCCTTTGGATTTCTCATTTCTTTGATTCCCATTCCTTCGGTTGTTGTTGTTATCGTCACTATCGGGAGAATCCTCCTTGAAGGGGCATTCTCTAGCATAGTGTCCAGGCCTATGGCAGGTGAAACATTTACCCTTCTTCTCTTGAGTCTTTGTCCTTCTTTTGTCCTTAGAACCACCAGAGTTCTGCTTTCGGGAATGAGCACCATAGGCAGCATTTCTTTCATTATCAAATTCCTTCAACCTTGTTTCTTCTTGCATACATCTTGACAGAAGCTCATCAAAGTTAGGAATGGTATTATTGTTGAGAATGGTAGTTGTCACTTGCCATTCATAGAGTGAACTCAAGTGCGGTGAGAACCATCTCACGATCAGCTATTATCTCCCCAATAGCTAGCAGATTGTTCCTGGTTTCGGTCAACTCCAGAAAGAAAGTTTGAACAGACTCATCTCGGCCCTTCTTCATATTCTTCAACTTGTTCTTGAGGAATAGCACTCGGTTCACATTGTTTACTTGAAACAAAGTATCAATTTGTCATACATCTCCTTGGATGTGCCTAGGTCGAATATGTAGGCAACCGAAGGGTGAAATTATGGATTCCACGATCAGCAGCTTTGCTTTGATTTCTCCCTTCTTATACTTGTTTCAAACAGCAGCAGAGGCATTGGATGGAGGTTCTTGAATCCTCCCTGTCACATGATCCAGGAGATCATGATCTTCTAATTTGAGATCTAATATCATCTTCCAGGGATGGAAGTCATCACTTCCAGTCAGCTTGTCATTCTCCTTGAATTCAAGACTAGTGGAACCCATTTCCTTCGATGATGATTGCTATAGATTGAGTTTGTCTTCACCTCTGGCTCTGATACCATGTTAAGTTTTGTAGATGTTCTATGCTAGTAGCAATTTCACTTCTATTTCAGCAATCAAACAAGTAGTTAAGCAAAATGCAGATAGAACATATAAGTAGATCTTACAGAAGACAAATCAGAAACAAGAAAAATGTGTGTATTCCGTTTCGGCGGTCAACGGGATGCTTCAACCGGCAAAGTCTCCTTTGGTCGGCCAGCTTGACATGTGTCACAACAACCCTCCAATCGGTTTGAATAGAACAACCCAAGTCAGCTGCAAAAGTCAACGCGTACGAAAAGTCAACGCGAAGCGGCGACGAAAGCTAAGTCAACGCGCAGCAGCAGAACGGTCAACCCTTTGACCTCGATTTTTGTGCCGAGGTAGTACGGCCTTCAAAAATCGAATCTTCCACCAATTTTCGGCTTGTTTGGACCATGCGTTGACCAAAGTCAACGCTGGTCAAACTTACAGCGAAACCCTAGCAGCAGAACATCGAACTGCAGTTCAGCTGTACGGTTTGTCCTCTTCGTCCTTCACACGTGTGGATTAAACTCGTCCTTCTTGGTAGCTCGTACTCCTTGATGAGAGAGGAAGATGTGTGTTGTGATGATGATGAAAATCTCTCCAACTTTTCCTGTATATATATCCATCATGAGGGTGTGTGACACATCTGTTGGGCATCTGAGCCTACATTACAAAACTGGCTGACCTTGCACATATAATTTATTAAAAATAATAAATTCAAAATATAAGTTCTGCTCATCGGATTAAGACATATTTTATATGGATTTTACACCTCTCAGAAAGAGGAATCCAACAAAAATATTAGCCTCTTAATCTGAGCATCTTAATATGGAGTTTGGACCTAGTTGTCCAAATTTAACAAGCGTTCGATTACATGGATGAAAGGAGGCGCAGGGCTAGTGGAAAAAGGGGCCAGGCCCTATATGATTTCAAAGCTGACTTTTGGCCTTTTTCAATGTATTTCCGGATTCGGAAAGGGCAGCGATAGAGAGGAAAAAGGGGACCTTGGCCAAAATTTTGAATGGAGGGGCTGACTTATACAACATCAGCTCCATCTGGGGACGGCATGTTCCTCCGTGGACATGTCGAGAACCTGCAGACCTCCTATTTATCATGCTCTAAGTGGATTCTGCCCTTCAGCACCTCTAGCTTTCACTTCATAATTAATCGGCATCCACACATTATTAAAAGAATGATGAAACAAAAAGAAAACTAATGTACAATATAATACACCAGGCTGTCTTCGCCTCCTGGGTCCCATACTTTGCTTTGCTGGTATCCATTAGTTACATTATTCTTCAACTGTACCCCTCTATGTTTCCATATTTTGTTCTGCAATTTGCCTCCAGCTATGCTTTCACATTCTGTTCTTGTTTTTCCATTGCCAAACTTTCTTTGCGTTCTTGCTGCTATCTGCTGTTTCTGAGGCACCTTCATCATCAGTTTTTTGATGCTGTCAATATCTATGTCCAACCTTTCTTTTGTTTGGAAGTTACTTTGCCCACTTCTGTCTTCGATTGTTGTTGCTGCTACTTTCTCGAACATTACTATCGATGTTGCCTCTTTTGCTAAAAATGTGGCTGCTTCACAAACTTCCTGAATATCTCTCAGGATACCTCCTTCTGCAACATTCTTTTGTTCATCACCTGCAAATTTACCTTTAAAAGATAAATTACCTTTTAATTCTTTAACTGCAGTAGCATAATCGTTCATTCTTCCTTGTGTACTAGTAAGCATATTTAAATTCTGCAAACTAGTATCTACTCCTGCTCCTTTCACAACTTCAGGCATTTTCACTTTAGTGCCTGCAATTTCGTTCTCTTCTCTAAATGTTTTCAGCGAACAATCCAACCATTTGTTTACAAGCATTTCATCAATATGCTGCATATTTGTTTCAGCATACTCTTCTTCTTCTTCCTTGACAATCTTCAGTAATTTTCCTTTACCCGCTTGATTGCTTCTGGCAATCAAATCAAGTTCTTCAGATTTTGGACTCCTATCTTCTATCAGAATGGAATTCTGATTTCCCATCACTGGAGTAGCTCCAAAATTCTGTCCTCTAGTCCTCTCTTTATCTATCATATACATCAGCTTCTTCTTGTCATTATTAGTAATAACAAGTTCCTTCACATGAGACAGGGTTGCCTCGCCTTCCTTCTTTCTTTGACTATCAAGTGGTGTCAAATTTCTTTCGTCAGCATCAATCTCCATGTTGGAGAATTCACCTTCTATTGCTAGGAATCCCGTCATCTGTTCTTCATCATCAAAGACCTGCCAGTGCTTGATATTATCTGGGGTGAATGCTGCTTCTGGAGGAAGTATGAAAGAGGCAACTTGAGATTGATATGCTGGTTGTTTCAACAGTTCAGTCAAGGGGACTGGGATTTTGATCTTCTCAAGTTCTTTTTGTAAATTGAAAGCAAAAGAGGATTTTTCTCCGTCACTATTTGAAAAGGAAAGATTCGCATCTTCCAGTCCATAGGTAGCGCCTTCGGTGGAGTCATCTACTAGACCTTCCAGGTGCAATGGGTGTAGTACCTGATCATGCTGCTCCTCTGCTTCCCTTGGCAATATTTGTAATGGTGGTCTTCTATACTGAGGGTTATAACCTCTGTTCGGAACATTCTGAAAATTTTTGGGGGCTGGATTCAGGGCTTCCCATTCAATCTTAACTATCTTTTCGATCATTTTACTTATTTCTTCCATTCGGTCCGAATCTTTATCCTGGTTGGAAGTAGATACCTCCTCTTCACCTCTTCTTCTGGCATCCTGCTCGACTTTTCCTTTTGATTTTCCGGTGGCTGCAAAATTTGCTTCTAATTCTAGAGCGTCTGTCTGAGCATCATCCAAAGTGACAGGCATTCTTTCCCGCAGACAGAAACCAAATTCTGAGTCAAAGGCTGTTACGAAAACAACCTTAGCAACAGTTTGATGAGGCTTCATATCAGCAGGAAGGCTCAAATACAATTTATTAAACCTTTTAATAAATTCTCCCACCCCCTCCTTTGGTCTCTTCTTCAGAGTATTGAATTCAATAAGACACTGACCATAATCTTTCTTTTCTCCCCATTTCCTGAGAAAAGTATTCTCCATGTCATCCCAGGTGGTTACTGAACGGTTTCCCAATGTCTTGAACCATTTTCTGGCTTCACCATCCAAAGATTGCACAAACAATCTCAATACCACATCTAAATGTTCAACATTTAAGTTTTCTGCAAAAGAGCAGAAAGTCTCAAGATGTTTCTGAGCATCAATCTCATTTTCTCCGTTAAATCTAGGCAAAATCTTCAAATAATCCTGTGGCATATCATTTAGCACTTGAGGCAAGGCCAGTGGAGCATATTTATTCAACAAGAAGGCAGGGACATTAGCCATTGGAGGAGGTGGGGGTTGTACAACAGTTTGATTTACAAATGAGGGAAGAGGAGGAGGAGGAAGTGGAGTATGAGTAACAATGGGAATATACTGCACAGCAGGCTGAGGTGTAGCTGGAAACAACTCACGATTAACAGCAGATACCTCAGTAACTTCTTTTACTTCATCAACCTCAGGGGTAGGACAAAAGTTCTTTTTGGTTCTAGCACTTCCCCTGGGTGGGCTGTCTGAATAATATTCAAGATTTTCCTCAGCGGGGTCGGGATTTGCTAGTTGAATCTCTTGAGAAGAGGAGGATGGGAAGTCTTCCACAGAATGTTCAGGGTTTTCAGCACGAACTGACTTCCTCTCCTTCCAAACTCTTTTATGAATGATCTTCTCTGGGTCAGACACGTAAGGTGTCTTTGGCTGAGATGTATCTGACCTCAAATGTGGCTTACGAGGAGCCAGGACTACCAATAAATCTATCAAATAAAGAACAGTGGAGTCGCCAAGGTGAGAGATATGCAACTCTTCAACTCTCTATGCTCACCTGATTAGAGAGTGAAAACAATTTGTCGAGGCCCAGGGAAACTGATATTCTTGAATTCGTTCCCCGGCAACGGCCCCAGAAAGATGTTGTGGACAATTTTGTCACCCCCCTAGAGACAGTCTAGAGTTTCCATAGACCAGTGCCTAGGACATATTAATATAGCAAGGAGCTCTTTGTATAATTTGGATTGTCAGTCCAAGAGCTCACTTAATATCTCTTGTTTGAACAAGGAAATTAGTTTTGAATGGGACTAATCTCTCTCAGAAGCTGATACAAAGATAAGAATAGTGTGGGGAAATTATGCAAAACTCCAATATAAAGGCATCAGACAGTTAAGAGACAGCTTACTGTAAAGAGGGCCAGCTCAAATAATATATCACAGAAATCAAATATCAGGAAGTGAGTGCAGTGAGGAAACATAGAGAAGATATTAGTTAACATGGTGATACCCGAGATACACCATGAACCACATAAGGGCATATTAATTTATGAATGTATATGACAATGGCGTTTAAAGCACCCTCCCAATGGCGTTTTAAAAGCACCCTCCTAAAACAACTAATATAGCAGAAAATATGGAAGAGATGAACATGGAACAGTATATCATGACTAGGCCTATTTAAAGTGCTTGACTAATTCCAGAAAGGGCATTAACAAGGATGAATCCTTACTGCAAACTAGTGAGCCACTCGCATTCTAGAACATGATACAAGAAGATAAATAGCATGAAAGGAGATATTGTATTAACACATAAGAGAAAATTACATATTGTGAGATACCAAAGACCAGAATCCTCATTACAGTTATAAATCCTCCTCACTGAGACCCTACGGGTTCTGAACCTTCATAAAGAAATATTACAAAATGTATACAAAAGCCTTTCCACTGCACAGTTTGTTGATAGAAATCTGGAACCTTTACAATGTCTTTCTTTATACCTTTTATAGAGAAGATGGAAAGCTCCAGAGCGTGGGGTAGGTATCCTACATTTATTGATCTGATTTGAATAAAATGGCGGAAAACATTCGCGCCCATACTATGAATGACTAAACATAAATGACTGTACGTTACAATTTACTCTCAGAAATGAATGCTGAAAATGAAAATCTCCTCATAAACAAGACATAAATAATAAAATATACAAATGTTCCACCCTTTGCTATAGGAGGGAGATCTGCGGCAATTAAACCTTGAGGCGCCTGTTTCTGTACATATTACTTTTGGCCTTCTAATTTTGAATTTCAAATTTGAAGCCTTTCCTGCCGGACAATGAATTCATAGCCTCTTCATTAATAATCTGTTGCTGCATTAATGTTTTCATCCACCCAAATTTGCCTTTTGATTTTCTCTGGAGGGTTCTACAGATTCAAATCCTTGCCTTCTTTAATGGTGGTCATATCATAGCTGCTTCCGGATCTTTCCTCACCAATTTTCCTCCTGGAACATAGTCCTGCAATGCATCCTCGGCCTTTGTAATGGAAATGATGAATCATGGTAATTATTGGCCGTAATAAACCTGCAAAAACCGAAACCTGTTAAATAAAACCCAGCACAGAGACGGCGAACATGGTGGAGCCGATGGAAATGGTGAAGATGAAGGCATGGATGAGTAGACGAAGGCGCAGATATAAAACAAACACACTGAAATGTGACACCTAAGCGGAATATGTGGATGGTGGAGGGAGAAGCGGATAACACGTGGGCAGATGACGAAGAGTGGCGGAAAAACACTAACAATTTAAAGACCCAAAGGTTAACTTTTGGAGATATTACAAAGGAAAACATGACAAAACAATGGAGTGAGAGCTTTGGAAGTGGGACCCGGAGCGCACATCGCAAATTCGCAAATGGAGAAAGTGCGATGGGGAGACAGCGGCGCAACAGGAAACTGCGCTATGCGATGGATGTGACCGGGAGGAGCGCGGATCGCAAAGGCTAGAAATGTGATGGCGGAAAGAGGCATAAACAGGAAAATGCGCTCTGCGCTTTCGCGATGGGGCGGATCTGCGATGGGTGCGCAAATCGCAAAAATGGAAAGTGCGATGGCGCGATCGATCGCATTGCAAACAATTGCGACGGGTCAAATGGGCCTAACCAACGAAAATGCGATCTGCGATAAGCGCCTTTAGGTGTACCGTTCGATTACATGGATGAAAGGAGGCGCGGGGCTAGTGGAAAAAGGGGCCATGCCCTATATGATTTCAAAAGCTGACTTTTGGCCTTTTTCAATGTATTTCCGGATTCGGAAAGGGCAGCGATAGAGAGGAAAAAGGGGACCTTGGCCAAAATTTTGAATGGAGGGGCTGACTTATACAACATGCACAATGGAGCATTGAAACATATGAATTTCAGTAAAACATCTTAAGCAAATTTCGACATCAAGAGTTGGCATACAAGTGGAGTTGGGTAACAATGTCACATGAATAGAATGAGCTCCACCTCTTTCTGGATGCCTTTAGGTGATGTTCTCAAATTGCAAGATGTTATGTTGGTACTTGGTTTGACAAACAATCTTTCTTCTATTTCAGCTATCACAAATTTGAAGAGTAAAGTGGAGTTGAATGATCAGCAGTGCACTATTAGAGATTGGTCGAGTTTTTTCCAAAGGAGTGCAAGAAGAAGGCTTTTACAAGCAACTTGTTGATTATGTTGAAACCAATGTTCCATGGGGACACGTCTCCCAGGGTGGGGGACGTGCCCCGGTGCTCCCCCATGTCCCAGGGATGGGGAAACCCTTGGGAAATGTTTCCCCCACATCCCCTTTTTGGGGAAACTCAGGGAAACTCCGAGGGGGCGTTTTTCGGGCTACGAAACGTGACTCCCTTGAAGGGGGACAGGAGGACGCAAGGGGGACGCCTGGGTGTTCCCCCATTTTTTTGCCTAATAATTTTTATAAAACATTAAAAGAAAATTTTAAAATACAAATTTAAATATATGACAAATTAATTAATTAATTAAATTATATTAAAAATTTAAATAAAAATTTAAACAATGAAATTATATTAAACCTATATAGTATAACTTTATGTGCATTGCATAATTTGAATTTCAATTGTCAAATGATGAATTTATTAATTTAATTTAGATGTACTTTGCATCATGCCAAATGATTATTCATGAATTTAGATGGAACATTGCATAATTTCAAATGATGGATTCAATTTAGTAATTTACTTTTGGAATCTAGATTTATAAATTTAAATTATGATGCAGAAATGTCAAATGATAATTCATAAATGAATCAATGATAAATTATAATAGTCTAATATGCAATGATGATCATATTTATTCTTTAGATGTACAATGAATAATTATTAAGATTTTCTATTTAGTTATTTTTAATTAAATTTTTAATAATTTATAATTTTATAATTTTTATGACTTTGACATCCCCCCCGTTTCCCTGAAAATTCCCCAAATTTTGGGGTTGCTTATATACGTCCCCCTTCTGCGTATCCCCGCTCCCACATTTCCCCGTCCCGGAAACTCGGTGGAACATTGGTTAAATGCGATGCTCTACTGCATGACAATGACAAGTTGCACAAGTTGTGGCACAAGTGCTTTGGTCACTTACACTATGGGGCACTTCCACTTTTGAAGAATATGGTGCAAGGATTCCCATACTTCAAGGTTGAGATATTTGGATTGTGAAAGGGATGCCCACTCAACAAACATTCAAAGGTTGTTTTTCCGTCTAATGAGAAAAGAACAAGAAAAACTCTCAATTTGATCCACTTGGACATATGTGGGCCTATGTCTTCTTCATCATTGACAAGTAATTTGTATTATCTATCCTTCATTGATGATTCCTCTCACAAAACCTGGATTTATTTTTTGAAGAGCAAGGACTAAGTGTTCTTTAAGTTTAAAGAGTTCAAAGCCTAGGTTAAAAATTAGGTAGGGAAGATGATCAAAGTTCTTAGATATAATAATGGAGGGGAATACACGTCCAAGGACATTGATGCCTTTTGTAGGGATGCAAAGGTCAAGAGGGAGTTAACAGTGCCTTTAAACCCACAACAGAATGGGGTTGTAGAGAGGGAGAATTATTCCATCACTAAGACTGCTAAGACAGTGATGACATGGATTTTCCCATGTAATATAGTCTATATCTTCAATCAATGTTCTGACAGGATCTTGAAGGACAAAACAGAAGGAAGCATTTACTAGTGAGAAACTTGAAGTATCGCATTTTTGTGTTTTTAGTTGTCCAACTTACATTCATGTTCCTGATCTGAAAAGAGCTAAGTTTGAACCCTTAAGACATCCAAGGCTTACTGAATCTACATTCCAGCACAAAGGAAGACCATGGTGAGCAGAAAAGTGAAGTTTGATGAGGATGGATAGCCTCAAAGTTACAAGAGCCTCCCATGAAGATCAAGGGAGGAGAAAAGCTTATTGTCCCAAAGTCTGATTTGAAATTGAACGAAAATTCAGGTTCAGATCAGCAAGGTTGAAGTCAAGGAACAGAAGCCTCATTACCCTCAAGTTAAGCCAAGAAGCCAAGATGGCTTACTTAGACATTATAGGATGCACAAGAGCACGTGGGAGTGCACCAAAGTTTATTTTTCGAGTGATTTATCCACCTAAATGTTTCCTACTTATGTTGCACTAGTGTCTTCCAGTATAGAGAGAAAGCCTTACAGCTTTGAGGTAGCAAATATAGAGCATGCGTGGCAAGATGCCATGATAGAGGAGTACAACTCCATTCCAAACGAAAAAAGTATGGGAGATAGTTCCAAAACTGATTGTGAAATCAGTGATTGATTCCAAATAGTTGTAAAAGATCAAACATGTGGCTTGTGTGGGCATTGAAAAGTAAAGGCTGAATTTGTTTCTAAGGGACTCTCGAAGAAAGAGGGAGTTGATTATGATGAAAATTTTGCTCCTAAGGCAAGGTATACTTCTATGGGAACCATCATGTCTTCAACATCATGCTTTGGTTGGCCTTTATACCAAAGAGTTTTCAATGTGTGAGAGAGATGCCCATGTCTGCAGGTTGAAGAGGGCCCTTTATGTGCTACCGCAAGCATCATGGACTTAGTACTCAAGGACTGATGAGTACATGTTGAATTTGCTCTTCTCCATGACTTGTGCATATTCTAATCCTTATTATTTGGAAGACAAATTTGATTTACTTGTCTTGACCCTATATTTAGATAACCCGATTCTTACATGAAGTTCAGAGGATCTCATGTGTGATGCAAGAAAAAATTGGCGAGCCAAATTGACATGAATGATATTGTTCTAATGCATTACCTTTTAGGTAGAGATTTGGTGAGGTGCAGGAGAATTCTTCCTTGGAAAAGGGAAGTACACTTTCTGTATTCTGAAGAGATTTCAGATGCTTGATTGCAAACTTTGCGATGCCTGTAATGTTCCTTTCTAGTTAATTGTCCAAGGGAGGACAAAACAACCTATCCAACCCCATAGGCTATAGTCAATGATAAAGGAGAAAACCCATTATCCAATGATTTTGGGGAAACATTGGGTAAATTAGGGTAATTAGGGCGAAACTTGTGAAGAAAGCCAGAATCGGGGCTAAGTGGAGGGAAAGTTGTAACCCCTCACATTATTAAAAAAAAAAAAAGAGAAGAGAACCCCAAAAGGAATCTATAAATAAGAGAGAGGAGAAATCATTTTATCATCATTGTGCATTAGATATTTATGTTTTGTGAGTTAAGGCTATGAAGGTTTTAAGATCTCTTTTCCTTGATTGGTTTTGGTGGTGATGATCCCACCCTGGCCAGTCCGTTCCTTTCTCTCATTTGTTTGACGTAGTTGTGCTAAGGTATTTCATTTGGTCTTTGGCAATCAAGGAGATAATTTTGTTGGATCGTGTCTTGCAAAGTATTTTGTGATTTCTGGGCATGAACCTAGGGCAATGAAACAATTAGAGCAATGAATCAATCCAAACATTCTCATTGAAACAGCGGCCCCATTTCCAACATTGTTCATCGCAATTCAAAGATTCTGAGGTGGAATATTTATGTGGCTGAGCAAAGGTCTTGGTTTATCCTGCAGCAGCCAAGTGAGGGATCGGTTTGAGCCTAATCTGTGGAGAAGCGAGGAGCTATCCTCATCACCATCCCGCAAATCACATCCGAGAGTGACTCCTAGACAGCAGATCAAGCAAAGGGGCAAATGTTGGTTTGTTCCGAACAGCACATGGATTTGAGTTGGACTAGGTAGTAGGTCAACTACTGTGGCAACTAATCATAGTGTGGGAGAATCCTGGGAGGTTGTGACCTACCCATTTTGAGGCTTCACTGATGTCAGTTTAGACCTGGGCAACAAAGGACGAAGTTGGGCATAGTGTCAAGATTTATCATTTGAGGCAGCTAACTATGCATCACTAGAGTAGCAAAATCGATAGGAGTTTGGGTTAAGTTGTTATTGGAGTCACAAACAATCCTGTAAGTGGTTGTTGAATCAGAATTGTTGATTAGGGTTTGATTATTGTTGTAATCACATATAAATTGCTAGGGTTATACTAGAGGGATTGTCACTGCTATGGAACCAGGGCTATTGGTGTAATAGCTCTGAAAGTCATTGCTAAACTGAAACTGATGTGAACTATTGATGTATTGTGAAATCTACTATTGACTGCATTGTTCTGTATTCTATATTATCGCTACCTGAAATTGAAAGAATACTCCCAAACTGGGATGTGCTTCAAAGAAGGTATGTGATTAGGCCTGGTTGGTGCCCCTTGTGCAAAAATAGTAAGGAAACGATCATTCACGTTTTCCAGGAATGCTCTTTCATCAAACAGATTTGGGAAATATGTCGAGCGACTGTAGGCCAACTATGATAATGGGAAGGAGCAGCTATGGTAGAATCTTAGAGAAGGTGGCTTTCAAATCCCAATTTGTGTCCTTATAAGGCACTCTCTTTGATCATTTGTTTGGGGGTGTGGCTGGCGCAAAATAAAGCTATATTCCAAGACCAACCATCATCTCCAGATCATGTAGCAGCAGAAGCCCTTGTTATCCTTGGTCACTTTCCTCAGGAAAAAGGTTTAGCTCCTACAAGATTTATTGGTGAAGAATTTCCTCACCGATCCCGACCATGGACTTATTTTGATGGAGCTTCATGCGATCAGAGTCAAAGAAGCAGAAAGGGTTCATCCTTTTCTTATCTAAAAGTAAATCTCATACTTTCCATGCCAAAATGGTGTTTGGCTTGGGGACAAACAGCCAGGCGGACCTTCTTGCATACAATTATTTATTACTTTTTGCTATGGAAAAAGGATGTACACATTTATAGGTTTTATGGGGACTCAACATTGATTATTAACTGGATTAACCGAACTCAAGTGTGCAGAAATCATTTTCTTGCTCCTCTTGTTGATGACACTTTAAGGATTAAAGATAACTTCACTTACATCTCATTTTCTCACATATACAGGGAATGCAACCAGACTGTAGACCACCTATCAAAAGAAGGTATAAATTTGGAAAAATATTTGTGGAAGGTACTGGAGCAGTGAGAGGGCAGCAGCTATGAGTATTTTCATAGGCCTTTCAGGGACCCCCTAGAAAGGCAGGACTAACTTATACATTTTGTTCTGACACCTTGTAGATCTGCTCATCATCACAGACACTGTTATATATAGATTGTTCTGTTTACACAATAGGATCTGTTATCCTTTTGTTGATATGATGTCTCAAACTATTTCTCTAATTGTCACTGTTTTTTCAAACTCTGAATGGATTTTATGTAAAGAAGCTCTAAAATCTCATAGAACAGATGCACAAAACAGCACGAATACACCATGTGTGTATCTTCAGAATGTAATTTTGGATCATTTTTACAATGAATGAAAATTACTGCTTTTTTCCTGGTGAAAAAAAAAAAAAAATTTGAAAGAATATTGTGAAAATTACTAGAGTTTTTCTTGTGATTTTGCAACCCTAAGGGCAAAAATTCCCTTGGGACATTACAGTGGTATCAGAGTTGCACAACCTACTAGCTTGTGAGCTTATGAGCCTTGTATGCTTCTAGAAGATAGGAGTAACGTTACAATCAGGAGGAAAAAGGTTACTCACAGTTCAGCCATGGAGGACAAAGGAGAACAAGATCTCATTAGCATCTTAAATGTGTTAATCCAAGGGCAGTATCAAATAGCCCAACTATTAACACAAGGGCAACAGCAAATAGCCTGTGTATTGCAGCAAATGACGCATTTTTTTGCCCAGGTCATGGGAAATCTAAACATAGGTAACAATGTTGCTAATGGATTGAATGTTGGTAACAGGACTTCTGTCGAAGGAAGCAACAGCCATAATCCTAGCTCCTTCAATATCTTTGCACAATCTAACACAAGGGCAACAAATGGACGAAATCATAGACCCTTACTACCCCAATTTCCAAGTAGCCAAGGGGCATCAACCCCAGGAGCAGCAGAACATAATGGAAACTTTGATGAATACTTTCGGGAGTATGCAACACTATTGGGGAAATGTATGGGTAGCCATGACTTTTCAAGAGTTCAGCAACATCAAATACAAGAATAGACCCAAAGCACAACAAAATCGTGATCTGATGCGCAAGGTGGGTAAACTATCCATTCCCTCTTTTGATGGTTCATCTAAGTGTTCAGCGAGGGATTGGGTGCAAAAGTTGGACACCTACTTCCAACTTAATCCCATGCTGGAAGCAGAAACTATCAGATTTTCCACATTATAATTGGAAGGGGAGGCACATGAATGGTGGTACCATGGACTGGTCACCTTGGGGCACTCCAGCATAACCTCTTATGTAAACTTTACTCGAAGATTGATAGATCGTTTCGACCGGAAGGATCCTGATATACACTTTAGAGAACTAGCACAGCCCAAGCAAACCGGAACACTAGAATCCTACATTTCAAAGTTCCAACAGTTGGTATTCATGGTGACGGACATATCAAAGCAGAGGTTTGTCATGCTCTTCATAGAGGGTTTAGCCGAACCACTGCATGGTTGGGTCAAAGCTTTCAAACCTACCACATTGTAGGAGGCCATCATCAAGACATTAGATGTGGAAGATGCAACTACAAAGGTGAAGATTCCATCCAATCTACTAATCCCTTCGAAGGATAAAGACAAAAGGCTATTTCAGTGAAATGGGACTAGGAAGGATAGGGTGGATGAGGAGTCCCAAAACGAGTTGAGAAGGAAGAAACTTTGTTTCACTTGCAAAGAACCATGGGAACCTGATCATAGATGTTTGGAAAGGGAAAGATTCACTACATTGAAGTGTTGTCTAAAAGTGGCAAAGAAGATGATCCAACACTGGCACCCAGCAAGGAGCCTAGCAGTTCTAGAGAAGGACAAAGCCTTAAGGGGGCTAAAATAGATGAGAAGCCACATACATGAATTGAAGCGGGTACTATCGCCTCTCTCTCTGGAGTCCTTAAATATTACACCTTCAAGATCAAGGGCGTCCTACGAGGACAACGAATCATAGCATTGGTTGATGGAGGAGCTACAAACAATTTCATCGATGAAATTGTGTTAGTAAGGAGAGGCATCCCTACAAAGAAAATTTGAAGGCTTCGAAGTAAGGGCAACTAATGGGTATAACATGACATGAACACAAGTGGTTCCATGTTTGAGCTTGACATTGGGTAATTACACACTCACCGATGATTTTTATGTGATACAACTAGCAGTTACCAATGTGGTGTCCGGAGTACAATGGTTGTACTCGATAGGAAGATTCGTAATGAACTACCAAGTGATGGAAATGGAGTTCCAAGTCTCAAATGGCAACAAGGTGTTGGAAAATCAAGGTTCTTTGTAGATTATAGTTGACTTTTCTTACTTGATAATTACTTGTGATATTAGTTGGCCTTTTATTACTTTTATTTCTTCTTCATCAAACAATTATCAAAACAGTGAAGATCGCACAAAAACAAAGTACACAAGATATAGGCTCCAAGCAAGGGAAAACCCCTCCAAGGGGAAAACCCAAAAAGAATACTTTTCTTATAGAATCAATTCAAAATGAGTTTTATACGCCATTTTGTCACATTTGGTCAATAGGCCTACAAACTGGATCAATCAACATCCTTTTACCCCTTTGTATCATCCTTGCACAAATCCCTAAGCATGACTCTGCCTAATCCCTGAGTTTCTGCCTGAAACTGCTTCATTTCAGTCATTTTAAGGACCAACACACTTTGTTGGCTTGAGACCTGCGTTCACCTACAAGTTGTTCCTTATTGGGGTGGGTTGATCACCTACAGGTTGCTCTATGCTGGGGATGTGTTGATTCTAGAAATTCGGGATACATAAAAATAATCTCGAAGCTTCCTCTTCCAGAATCTTCCAGGAGTTGTTATAATTATTTACCTCAAATGAAAGTCTCGAATCCTATCCTATCCTACCTTGGAGTTTTCATACCTTATCCCTTGAGCTCATCCTCCCATCAAGAGTGGATCTCAAGCCTAGATTGGTAAATGGATAAGAACTCCCAACTTACCATCCTCTTCTATATATTTGGGGCCATCCACAAGCTAAGGGTTTTTGTTGGCTTTTGGAGATAGATTCTACGCTCATGTTGTTGCTGTGAAGAGTCATTATTCCATGCATTAGGGTGACATAGAGGTACACTTTCTAGCAAAAAAGGGCAAGTCAACTTGGAGGAACTCTTCTACAAGATCAACTCCTATATTTGGTTGTAACTCACTCCATTTCTATTAATGCAAAGAGTTCTTTGTTTTCCTATATGTGATGTTGTGATTTCATGTATTTCGATGCCATGTTGATCCATTGATGAAGTGATTAAATGATGCTACGTAGATGTTGTAGATCATTGTCTTGTGTTCTTTGATTGTGCAGATTCTAATTATAGCGATCGGAGCTAGGATTGGATCATACAAGCCAAGAGAGGAGTCAAGCATACGACGGATTACATGTCGGCTTCATCCCATTATCTATTTACTTTAATGAAAACATTAGCTTCTTTGTCTTTTTGTTGTGCTAGGCTAAGCCACCCAATTAGGGAAGATACTTCTATCATCAATCGTAGAGTCTGCATAACAATGAGACTTCCAAGACCCAAAGACCAAAGCCAAGATTCCTCCCAAGCACCAAGTCAGCCCTTCAACAAGATCTCCTTCAAGCAAGATGAAATCTTCGAAGGTCAACAAAGATCGAACCTCATCAAAGTCTGCTCCAAACAGGTCTCGGCCTCCACCTCAAATCTACAACTTTAACCTCCCATTCTCGGCCCTGCAATTAGCTTAGAAACCCAATATTTCCGCACGTATGGACAAAATTAGGTATGATTTTGGCCTTTGTTTGCTTGGTCTTTCTCCTTTCCTTTTTTTCCTTCGCACTTGTTTTCGTCCTTCTTTAATTGCATATCGAACTTGATTGATTGATGTGCCAAATGAGTCGAAGTTTCTTCCTATTTTTAGTCTTCTTAAGGGCTCGAATAGGATTCATTTGGGCCAACTTCTCCTTTGTAGGGCCGACATGGTCTTGAAGGATAAATTGACATATTAGACTCACAAATAATATTTTCCTTTTATTACAACAAGTCCAGATGGGACTATAATACATGACACAAATTCTTCTTTGACTCAACAAGCCCTAGAAACACGAAGAACATGTTTTGCCTAGACTTTGAGCATGAAACCCATGCTTGAACAAACAAAAATTATTTTTCTCTTTTTATATAAAATATACAATGTCTTCATTACAGAAGTCATTATGAAGACTGAATCTAGTTACATTCTCCAACACTCCCTCTTAACTAGGGAAGTATTCATAATCCCATCATGAGGTACAAGGATCCTCAAATTGAAGTATTCTCATAAGTAGAGTTGGATTGATAAGCCATCTTTTAACCATCAATATCACAATTAGCATTGTCACCAAGGCCTTAATTGACAAGCTCTACATATATAAGAGCATAGTACTGGGAGGCTTTACGTGAGACACTACACTACCTCTAAAGGCACATACCCCATCTGGATGTTCACTAGGTATGTCCTTTTAGGACTATTCTTATCTTGGGTTCCTAATCCTCAAAGAATATTAGTCCTCTTCGACTACTCCTATCTTGGATGCCCTACCTTATCCTTAAAGGGTATCAGTCTATGAGTTTACTTCTATCTTGGATTTTCTAATCCTCAAGAAGTACCAATCTCAAATGCTTATCCAATCCTCCGGACCCCATTCTCTCTTCATGGCCTTCACTTAGACTTGCGGCTGTTAGTCATGGCCTAGTGCATGACACATGAAGAAGAGAATATAATGTCCATCATCACTCCCTCTCAATCAAGGAAGAGATATCCACCAAACCAAGCTTGCTTCTTAAGTACTCAAGCTTCTTGTTTGGTAGTGCCTTTGTCAGAATATCAGCTACCTGTTCATCTATAGGAATATAATACAGTTTCACAACCCCATCTTGTACCAAGTTTCTGATAAAGTGGTACTTATTGTTAATATGCTTCGTCCTAGCATGAAACACTGGGACCTTTGTCAATATTATGCAACTTTCGTTGTCACAATGTATACTTGTAGGGCTTAATGGTCCTTCAAATAAATCTGGTAGAAAATTTCTAAGCCAAACAGCCTCTCTGCAAACTTCACTTGCAACTACATACTCGGCTTCAGCACTACTCAAAGCAACAGTATCTTGCTTCTTGCTCATCCATGAGATCATGGAAGATCCCAGATTAAAGCATCCACCAGTAGTGCTTCTTCCATTTGTCTCACTAGCACCCCAATCAAAACCTGTATATCCCAAAATTTGGATTTCATTACCATCATATCGAAGGCAGTGATGCATGGTCCCACAAAGATGTCTAAGGATGTGTTTGGCTGTTATCCAATGGTCATGCTTTGGCTCCATCTGAAATTGACTGAGAACATTTACTGCAAAACAAATGTCAGGTCTAGTATTCACAAGACACATTAAGGAGCCAATCAACTGTTTGTAGCAAGTAGGAGCCACGGGACTAGAATTTGAACTCCTCAACATCTTTAGATTAGTAATAATAGGAGTTGTCATTGGCTTTCTATCCATCATGCCAAGTTTGTGTAGTATCTTGATCACATACTTTCCCTGACCAAGATATATTTCACCTGGTTTCTGCCAAACTTCTAGTCTCAGATAGTAATGCATAAGCCCAAGATCCTTCATGTCAAATTTGGCTACCAACTACCTCTTGCATTCTTGAATTTGATGTTCCACACCTGTAACAAGTAGATCATCCACATATAAAAGTATGATCATAGGTTCATCCTTAACCACTTTGATATAGAAGTTAGGATGTGCAGAACTCTTGACAAATCCAAGTCTCAATAGGAATGCATCCATCCTAGCATACCATGCTCTAGTTGCTTGATTCAAGCCATATACATTGTGCAGCCTTCTTCAATCTGCAGACGTGTGTCTCCCTCTTATGGACTTCAAACCCTTGAGGTTGTTCAATGTAAACATTTTCATCAAAGGTCCCATTCAGAAAAGTTGTTTTAACATCCATTTGATGAATGTTCCATCCCATAATGGCAGCCAAAGAGACAAGTGATCTAATAGTGGTATACCTTGTTGTAGGAGTGAAGGTTTCTTCATAATCGATACCTTCCTTTTGTGAAAAATCCCTTGCCACAAATCTAACTTTATATTTATTAATGCTCCTTGTTGACCATACTTTGTCAACGACTCCATAGCAATACACCCCCACACCATTCAAATTTCATCATCAGTCGGCAATTTTATAAATGATGTAAACCCATTATGCATGTTTATGATGTAAATGATCTAAATAAGACCACCATGTATGTAACAATCTAGGTAAGCCTAGTATTTTGGTGATGATTTCTATCCTAGGAGGTTTTTTGTCTCACTGATTCATTTGTGTTTCTCGACACAAGTGATCGGCAGAGTTTTCCCCTCCAGCCTCACCCCAAAGCTAAGGTGGATTTTGTCATCAAGATGCTAAGTGAGTCCTAGTGTTTTCTATCGAGTCTTTGTAAAAGTAGTTTGGGAATAACCCTAGCTAATTGGCTAGATTATTTTATTACAAACTACTTGGTCTACTAAATCATGTTTTGAGTCGTCGCATTGGGTAGCTATTTGAAGATCTATCGCGAATGGGTATTCCCCATTTATGTGTCTAAATATATTTATCTTATGTAAAGAGAGTTGGAAAAATAATTAAATCCCCTCCCAGTCAATTAATAAATTTTCAGACCAAATTAAATTAAAAATCCTAAGGCATAAATTTAATTAATTTTAAGTCTTAGGTGAGTTAAAAATTTTCATAGGCAAAATTCTTGGGTCCTTAAAAAATAAATTTTTAAAGGTCCCAAGCCAAGGGAATATTGAGAATTTCAAGAAATTTTGGACCCTTGGGCCTTGGTGGTTAAGTCAAAGTCAAAATTTTGAGATAACTAACTCAAAAATATTATTTTTGAGTTAATGAAAATGGAATTAAATGATTAATTCGAATTTCCTCAAAATTATAATTTCGACGGTTCAAATTAAAAGATAATTAAATCTTTTTCGACGGTCGAGATTATTTTGACAAGGATCAACCAAACTAGCCGTTGGAAATTTTATCTTATAAGTTAGAGGTCTTTGTATGTCATTTGCATCCGATCTTTGAATCGTACACTTGTTCCCTAAAGCTCTTGTAATTTTTTATCAATAAACGGAAAGACTTTGGGGTTACAGACTTTGGTGTTCCTTTTCCAGATCTATGTGGTGATATTGTCTCTAAACTCTGCTACTTTTACTGGCATTTTGAGGGTTGATGGCCTTTATGGATTGATCTGCATACAGGTATCTTGTGCAGTTTTCTGAGTTTTTTTAAATTGCAGTTTGATTTGACAGAAATATCAGTTATCTATATTTATGAAATGTCTCATGGCTATTTTTTAAATCTCTATCATCTAAAATTCAGATCTAAGTGTGCAGAGATCATTATTCAAGATTTGAGCATTTGGGGAAATCTTCAGTTAGATCAGCCGAATCTCAGATTTCAGAAAATCTGAAAAAGACCATTGTTTCCTAATTTTTGAGGTTATCTTACGAAATCTTTTTTGCAGGCTCTTCTTGGGCTTGTGCCTCTCTTAATTTCGTTTTTATTAATTGTGCAAAATGGTTTTAAATCTGGCAACCTCTGATCTGTAAAATAGCATTGTAGATTTGAAAAATATCGTTATTTTTTACTCGCCGGGGTTTTGGGGTTTTTTATTTTCTGTGTATATTTATGGGTTTTTGGGTCTCTTGTTTCTAGTTTTGTGCAGGTTGTACCAGGAGATTTTCAAAGAAATTTTTTTTTAGATCTGAGCCAGATCTAGGCCCTGGAGGGTAAGATTTGGACTCAGGATCGAGTCTGGTTGCAGATCTGGGCTTGATCTCAGTCTTAAAGATTAAAGATTTAAATAATTACAGGTGCATTTTTTTTTTAAATCAATTTCTGTCGGGAAAAATTCGAAACATGTGTGCCTGCATTTTTCTGTTGCTTGTCTGCTGCTGGCTTTTCATGTTGTCCGCATTTCCTCCTCCCGTCCGCTTCCTTCTTCTGCACTACCATCGACCCTCACACTGCTCACATCTGCATTCTCATACGATGCTCCTTCCCCGATCTGCCCTCTTCTTTTCCTTGCCGTCCACGCTGCCTCCATCGCCTTTGCTCCATTACACGTGGCTCCCTTGTTTGACCGGCAGTGTTTCCCTGTCGGAGCCTTCCTCACGCTACAAATTTGGACCTGCAACAAACCTATGGCAAACCAAAGAAACCTAACCATTACATTTAACTTTTAACTTTGAATTTTTTTTAATTTGCTCATAACTCTCGAATTTGATTTTTTTTTTAGTATGACATTTATACATTTTAAAACTTAAAAAACATTCACGCAAAGTTTTTTTTATGATTTTTTATTTCCTTTTTTTTAGACTTTTTTTTGATAAATTTTAACATTAAACTTTTTTTAATGACATTCGACTTTTTTTTAGTTGCATTTTTTATTGACATTTTTAAAATCTTTAAAAAAACTAAAAAAAATAACATTTCAATTTTGATTTTTTCTTTCTTTTTTTTTATTAGATTTTAACTTTTTTTTAAACTATTCAAAATACATCAAAAAAATTTAATTCTAAACTTTCAACAAATTTTAAAAATCAAAGATTTTAACTTAAAAATAAAAAATGTCTATAGTTAAATTTTAATCTTTTTTTTTGTATATAAATATTTGGAAAATCAAAAATTTGCGACATTTGGATTTTTTATCTATTTTGCAAAGACATCTAATTGCCCAGAAGTTTCTATAGTTAACAAATATTTAAATTTTAATATCCTAAGTTTGACTATAGACTAAATTCAAATTTCTGGATTGGAAATACTAAAAATATCATTTTAATTCGAAACTATTTGAAATGTCTAGAATTTAATTTCGATGGTCTTTTCATGATAATATTTTTTCGGAATTTAAATTGCTTAAAGCTTGCCCTGGTTCGAAGTATTTTTCATGCTTAGCGTCTAGTGGAATTGATGGTCGTTTAATGAGCTTTAATTGTGGTTTTAAATTGCTTGAAATTGTTGATTAATTGCTTAGTCAACTTTGATCATTTTTCAAGTGATGATAAATTGCATGTCTTTATTTCCTAGATCGAACATTGTTGATGCATGATTACGAAGATGTTCTATCGAATGTTAAATCGCATATTTGAAAAGGGCTTGTCTTCCAGTTTGATCAATTGAGCATCTAATTGAAGAATTGAATATTATCATGGCGGATTGATATATTTTAGCAGCAGTTACCTATCAATTACTTGATCTTAATTTCGTAACGGGATATTTTGACTCCACAAGGCACTAGTTTTAAACTTCAAATCTAATTGAATCTATAAATTAAATCTTAACAAGTACTTGGTCGTTTGACTTTGCCTCCTGAATTGGTTGGTTTCCAATCAATTCTCCTTCTTCATTTCATTAGGGTCTACCTCCCTTAGTCTGCAAGAGACAGCTTAAATAGAGATATTAGGGATCAGGGTGACAACCCCCGATCTGAGCCATTGTCGCGGTGCCTAGACATCATGTGCAACAACACTCCCATCCACTATATGTTTGGTCTTATATATCCATTTGGAAGTGACAACAGATATGTCACTTGGTCCAGAAACAATTTACCAGACATCATTCTTCATAGTTGACTGGTATTCTTCTTGCATTACATTCCTCCATTCTTGATGTTTAGTTGCACCTTCATAGGAGGAAGGTTCAGCTTCAATGAGCTATTCATATAAGTTGCATAACCAGAATATATTTTAGCCTTTAGGTCTTTTACTTTCTCTAAAGGTTCCCTTTGATGTCGCATGTCCCTCCTACCTCTTGTAGAGTTGTCCTCAACCAAGCAGGTCTCTTAAGAATTTTTGGAATAACAACATGCTACACAAGTCCACTAGGTCCTTCAACATCTTCTTGAATTGATGTAGGATCTTGAACATTGTCATCCCTTGAGATTTATTCAAAAATGGGTACCTCTTCTTCATCAGAATCAACTGGAATATCTTTGGATCCCTTGTAAGCTACATTTTCATCAAAGATGACATCCCTACTTACTTCAATACGACAATCCTCTTTAATGTATATTTTATATGCTTTTGATGAAGCATTATAACCAACAAAGATGCCTTTTGTACTTGTAGGATCCAAGTTTCTTCCTCTTTTCCTTTGGAATGTGCATGTAAACTGGATATCCAAATATTCGAAGATGATCCACACTCGACTTCTTTCCTGTAAATGCTTCTTATGGAGTCATATTGTTCATAATCTTATGAGGACTTCGATTTTACAAGTAGACAGTTGTTACAGATGCTTCTGCCCATAAGAACTGAAGGAGATCTTGATCATGAAGCATGGCTCTAACACATTCCTTAATTATTTTGTTCTTCCTTTCAACCACACCATTTTGTTCAGGGTTATAAGGAACAATTAGCTCCCTCTTAATCCTTGCTTCCTTGCAAAATGCTATAAGCTCTTTGGAGGTGTATTCTCCACCATTATCTAACCTTGGAGTCTTTATCTTTTTCTTTGTTAGATTTTCTACTTCACTCTTGAATTCTTGAAACTTCTCAAATACTTCATCTTTGTTCTTGAGAAGATATATCCATGTTTTCCTAGAGTAGTCATCAATGAAGGTTATATAGTATTGATGTCCTCCAAGAGATTTTACTATCATAGGTCCACACACATCAGAGTGTATGAGATCTAAGATTTCCTTTGATCTGGTATCACTTCTTGTAAAGGGTTTCTTCACATTCTTGCCTAGAGCACATCCCTTACAGATTCCTTCATGTTCTTCCTTCAATTTGGGGATGCCAGTGACCATTTGATTTAGAGATGTCAAAACCTTGTAGTGAAGGTGTCCATACCTTCTATGCCATAATTCATAAGGGCTCACATCTAAGTGTATCAAGGATTGAGGGAGAGGTGTAAGAAGTCTATACAACGTCCCCTCATGAATCCCAATTATCTTAGCATGATCAATACTAGAGCCCTTTTCTCAAACCAAAACTTTTCCATCAACAAAAGCAATCCTATCACCTTTATCTTCTAGACAAGAAATAGAAAGCAAATTTTTCTTCAAACCTAGAACATAGAGTATGTTATTGAGATGAATGCTTCCACTGGTCTCTAGCTCCAACGAAGTAGATCCAATTCCTTTCACTGGATAGCTCTTCTTGTCTCCAAGTTCGACTGAATGAGAAGAGGTCCATTTCAACAAAGTCTGGAGTTGACTGCATTCACTTGTCATATGCCTGGGAGCTCCACTATCAATGAATCATACATTATCATCTTTAAAAGTGTCTATGAGAGTGGAGAAGAAACTTCCATCCATCACTTCTTTTGTTAGCTTGGAGATGTACTTCAATATGTATCCTTTGATAGTTACAATGAGGCTCCCAAGAAACTTGAAACCTTTCTTCATAAACCTTGCCATTGAGAAGAAAGAGTAGATGAGTGCTTCTAGATTTCTCTTCAACAAAGGTGCCAACTAAGATGTGATCTTCCAATTCCTTCCTTCACCTTAGCTCTGATACCATGTTGGAAAATCAAGGTTCTTTGTAGATTATAGTTGACTTTTCTTACTTGATAATTACTTGTGATATTAGTTGGCCTTTTATTACTTTTATTTTTTCTTCATCAAGCAATTATCAAAACAGTGAAGATCACACAAAAACAAAGTACAAAAGATATAGGCTCCAAGCCAGGGAAAGTCCCCTCCAAGGGGAAAACCCAGAAAGAATACTTCTCTTCTTATAGAATCAATTCAAAATGAGACTTCCAAGACCCAGACCAAAGCCAAGATTCCTCCCAAGCACCAAGTCATCCCTTCAACAAGATCTCCTTCAAGCAAGATGAAATCTTCCAAGGTCAACAAATATTGAACCTCATCAAAGTCTGCTCCAAACAGGTCTCAACCTCCACCTTAGATTTGCAACTTTAGCTTGCAATTCTCGGCCCTGCGATTAGCCCAAAAACCCTAGATTTTCACACGTGGACATAATTAGGTCTGTTTTTGGCCTTCCTTCATTCGCTTGGTATTTCTCCTTGCTTTCTTGTCCTTCACACTTGTTTTCCTCCTTCTTTGATTGCAGATCGAACTTGATTGATTGATGTGCCAAATGAGTCGAAGTTCCCTCTTATTTATAGTCTTCTTGAGGGGTCGAATAGGCTTCCTTTGGGTCGACTTCTCCTTTGTAGGGCCGACTTGATCATGGAGGATAAATTCACTTATTAGACTCACACATTATAATTTTTCTTTTATTACAACAAGTCCAAATGCGACTATAATACATGACACAAATTCTTCTTTGACTCAACAAGCCCTAGAAGCATGAAGAACATACTTTGACCTAGGCTTTGAGCATGAAACCCATGCTTGAACAAACAAAAAATATTTTTCTCTTTTTATATAAAATATACAATGTCGTGATTACAAAAGTCATTATGAAGACCGAATCTAGTTACATTCTCCAACACAAGGTAATATTGAGAGGTATGACCAATGGTGGTCCCCGCATTATAACAACTAAGCAAATGGAGGTCATACATAAGCATGAATATGTAACTTGAATAGGAGCCTGTATAACTGCAAACCCTGGGTCATCAAGTAGCAGCCTACAAGCTTATGAGTTGGGTACAAAATGCAAGAAGGGAAGGCTTTGAAAAAGTTGCATATAAGGCAGGCAAGCCAAGGGACCGAAAAAATGGCTAGAATAACCAAGACTGAAGTGATCAGAAAGGAACAACTTATAAAAAATTTGCTTGCATATATTCCCCAGGATGTCCTAGCAATTGTAGGGTTATTTGATAAACTAAGGCAGAGTGTTGATAATATAGTACCTTTTGACACCAATTTGATCAACATTGATGTTGGTAATTTGAAGTGCTTGGCTACAAAAGCCTTCGTAGTGCCACTACCTCAGGGTGATCATAATCAGCTAGTGAAAATGTAATATTCCTAATAGAAATTTACAGTGATAACAAAAGACATGGCATAATATTCAACAATGAAATTAATTCAGCAAACACATTTACAAATAGAAATTTTGCTCGAAACACCAAACTGGCTAATTTTATTAAATATGAGTGTTGGAGTACAATATAAGATGGAGAGAGGGCACCTGGGCTTGCACAAGGCAAGCTACGAGCCTCAGGTGATCAGTACAAAAGTGCCCAACTGTTGTAGTAATGCTGCTTTCCAGGAAACTACGTTGGCCCTTTGTTTCTGCACTATTGGTTGACTTCAAACCATGATTTTCCCCGTCAAAATAGCCCAGAAAATTCCACAAAAATAGGGGTGGACTCCTTGCCACAAACCCAAAAAAACCCAAAAATGATTTTCCTTAGTTTTGACCTTCCAAATTTGGCCTCTCACAGATTGGCCCTCCTTCAAAACCAGAAATCTGCACCTGTAGATGAATCTGTCAATTCTTGCTCCCAAAATACCTGCAATCCCCTCCAAATAAGTCTCCAACCAAAATCCCACTAACCCAACTCCTCAATCCTCCGGTCAAGGCTTTCCCCAAATGTCCCACATCAATGACTGTGCAGTCCTATAGGGGATGACGCAGTCTTTGGGTTCAGAAATCTGCTCTGCGTGTTATACTGCCTCCTCTATT
Organism: Pinus albicaulis; assembly: GCA_034641835.2. Lineage (NCBI taxonomy): Eukaryota > Viridiplantae > Streptophyta > Pinopsida > Pinales > Pinaceae > Pinus > Pinus albicaulis. Next base: position 720,493,384 of record CM076578.1, on the reverse strand, counting down.
GAAGCCTCACTCCTCTAGGCTGGAAATTGGTCAAAAAACACTCTAGTGACTCCACAAACTCAACTCCCAACACCTCGGCTCCTCCACAATTATGTGATCTCCTCTACTGCGCATTGGTTGACCCAGAACTGCGTGAATCCCTGTAGGATGTGTCTCCTCCAATCTCAATATGAAAAGGAAGCCTTCCTAGGGTGGCACTCGAGGTCCACCGAAGAAAGGATGAGCTTCACTCCTTGGGAACCTCTGGTGCTAAACAGCACAATGTGGCTCAGCGGAACAGCTAAGGCAACAATGAATTTTGAATTGTCAAAAGCTCCCAAAATGGTGCCTCTTCCTTCTATTTATCTTTGTTTCCCCCTCTCTCTCCTTGTGGGCTCCACCAATTCGACTTTTCTCTTCCTTCTTCTCCCTAGATCAATTTTCCTAGGGGGTTCGAATTCCCCTTTCGGATGGCCCCCACATCCCCACTACCAATTAAGTTTTATTTTTCTCTAATGTTGTGGCCTCAATTTCTCCAAAAATTAAGTGGTGACTCCCTCCACCCACTTTTCCTAAGTTTACATGCCAAAATATTTCCCAACACCCAAATTGCAAAAATGGGAATTCTTCTTAGCAAAATTAATTTAATTGGGGACATTACAGTCCTCCCCACCAAAATTGCTTGTCCTTGAGCAATGTTTGCACAAGCACCCTCTCGATTAGTTGCCCCCAACAGTCTCTGCACACAATACCGGGGTCCCAAATGTACCATCCAACCATCCCTGATCTATGCCCTGTCCTGCCAGGATCCCAAGCCATCTTGATCAACGTGAGGCATCACTTGCTCCACTCACTACCCAACTCAACATAGGCACCAGATGCCCTCTGCATACTGCCATTAAGTAGAGCATCATGGTAGTATAAAATCCTGATCATCTCCTCGTGTAACTGCTCTACCAAATAGCCCCTCTCGTGCACTGCAGGAGTGGATTCTTGAAGATGCAATCCAATCCCGGTGGGATTGAACCCTCGTCTATCTGAGCTTCCCCTGATCTCATTTTGTTGAACACTTTACCACATTGGGGAAGTTCCTCACACCATCAACGAATCACTAAAGCCAAATGGAAGATCTGGATGACCTTCCCCTGTAGAAACCAGCTCACCTCTACAAGTAGTTGAACTGCTAAGCCCTGTTATGCCAAAATTCGAAGCTAGTCCAAAAAGGGTGCCACCATGTCGCCGCTGCGCCACTCTGATCATGACAGACTACCCGTCACCTGCAAGTTGTATCCTCCTCTCTCGGGACCTGATGGAAAAATATCTATGGAGTCCCAACGCATCTGGCCCAAGCATCCCCATGATGTCACGACCTACCAAACTAACACTCACACTAATTCGTAGCAGCAACAAGGAAAACAAACCTTGCCACGAGACAAAGGCCTCAATGCTCACCTGCATGTCAAACCAAGTGTGATACAGAGCATCCAATCAACCAACCAAATCATGGATCCCATAGCCAAAACGACTGCGGCATAGTCCTGACAACTGTTGGCACCAACTTGTGCCACGTCTCAGGCCCCTGCGTGCAATAAAAGTATGGACTCCATATATCACGAACCAATCTGGTGCGTGTGAAACTGCCCTGCGCCAGCCATACCACACAGGGGGATCTGTCATCCTACATCTTGAAAGTGCTCCCCAATACCGCTTGGAGTCTAAACGTTTGCCTACATGTAAGGTCCACAAACTGTTGTAGATGCTCCTGAGACACCTCAGAACGTCTCGCCCAAAGGGGATCATGCCTCTCCCTGAGTGTGGGCACAAGGGTGGTGCAAGTGTTACCTCTGTAGAAGATCGGACTACCCCCAAGACTACATCCACCAACCCGTACCTTGACCATATGCCACAGTTGGAAATCCTCTCTCCTGATGCACCGTGTCCAGTCCAACTATCTCAGATGAACCTCCTGGGTTTTGTTGCTCGCGATGAGAGCATCAAGAGATGATATCCAATTCCCCGGTGTCAGTGTGCAATGTTGGAGAGTGATAAAGGGAAGCTCACAGTCGGCCTTGTGATCAACTCGCTCTCCAAATATGAGTGTGCCAAACCCAGTAGAGTGCATGATGCCCTCATCAGGAGATCTCCCTGGCGGAAACACCCCAACAACCTGTTGTGTATCATCATGATTTGTTGCACACAAATACACACTCCTCTGCATAGCCCCGATCTCCATGGCACAATTGTATGCACCATTGGACACCAACGCTCAATGGCATGCCACCATGTACCATAGGGCATCCCACATGCGCCCATGCATCTACCACTCTGCTAGTACACCCGCCACGAAGTGATCTACACCTCCTCATTTGCCCAAGTACACCTAAGTGACCCCACTCCTCGCATGCAATCGAGCATAACGCTATTGTGTTGAACCTCAATAGCTCCATTGCCCAATACATCAATTGGAGAGCACTATCTCCATATGATGCCTTGTCCAATAGCCTGTCAATGCCACCTCCTACCAACTCCTGGCAAAGTAGGTTAATCACCATGTGATCCCACGCTCTATTAATATGTGAATATGACTCGTCAAATATGCATGCTCTCCTGTCCAACCACCCTGTCACCAGTGTTGAAGTAGATCTATAAATGTGGGTGTGCCCAATCATCGTATCCATCACACAGCTACTACTGTCACCCACCGTCTCTATGATGTGATGGGAAACCCCACCTGGATCCCAACAATAGTCTGGCCCTCGAACCCCTCTGGAAATCCACGACCTCTGCTGAAAAGCAGTCATGGATGTACCCAACCGTCTGACTTGCTCCATCGAGTACCAGCTCAGGATCTCTTGCCATCCAACCCCAAGGGAAGGATCAAGAGTATGAACACCCATACACGGAACTAGCCCCCCATCCTGCAAATGTTGCGCTCTGCGTAGCTCATGTCGCCTCATCTCACTGATCTGGTCAGCACATAAAAAATGTCGGGGTAATTTTGCATCTCTCTCTCCACTGTGTAGAGGTAGCCTAGAAATGCTACAAGCCCCATCTATATAGGCCTGAAGAGAGCTACTACCTAGAGGTACTGCAACTCTGTTGATGGTCTGTGCATCTCTCTACTCTAAATCAGTGGATGGCCCAAAAGATGATTGCTCGTCCTCCTCCACCATGGGCTCTATATGGGTCACAAACTGCCCCTCCATGACACGCTGACATCCATCTATGTGTTCTCCATGCTGCTGTAGGTGGCCACGATCAGGGAACTTAGCAATGGCTTTGGGTATCTTTGTGTCTTCTAGCACCTTATCTAGGGACAACACCTCATCAACATATGGCTCTAAGGGTGTAGGATCTACTCTCTCCACCAAGGTGTCAACCGGTGCTATCAAATAAGTCTGCAGCAATGGTGACTCTTGTGCCACACTGGATATATCGATGTGCCCCTCACCATCCTGTGTGCCCTCATGCTCAACCTCCTCCTCAGGCTCCTGACATCTAAAGCCTGGTCTCCACCTACAGAAACGCCCCCTGGTCTCACCCTCTAACTGCGCTCCTCTACATGATGATCCCGTCCTTGACCTATGCTTCTCTGGTTCATCCAGAAAATGAGGCATGGTAGGACGGCCAAACTGGCCAGACATATGTGTGTTGTACTGTTGGGTTGTGCGTGCACATGCTTGCCTTCTTTGTTGGTTTTGTATCATTTGTTGCATCCCCTCTAGAATCTGTTGGTTTTGTCTCACCAATTGTTGGCTTTGCCTCATCAACTCCTCTATGATCCCCTATGTACTCTTCCCCTTTTGCATCATTGGAGTGTTCATAAGCTCACCAATCACTGTGCATGCGAGTCTAACACCTCCATGATCTTGCTAGCTTCCCCATAGCTGGCCAAGAACATACTCTGATACCATTGTAATATTCTTAATAGAAGTTTACAGTGATAACAAAAGACATGGCATAATATTCAACACAGAAATCAATTCAGCAAACACATTTACAAACAGAAATTATGTCCGAAACACCAAACCGGTCAATTTTATTAAATATGAGTGTTGGAGTACATTATAAGATGGAGAGAGTGCACATGGGCTTGCACAAGGCAAGATACAAGCCTCGGGTGATTAATACAAAAGTGTCCAACTGTTGTAGTAATGTTGCTCTCCAGGAAACTGTGTTGGACCTCTGTTTTTGCACTACTGGCTGACTTCATACCCTGATTTGCCCACTCAAAACAACCCAGAAAATTCTACAAAATTAGGGGTGGACTCCTTGCCACAAAATCAGAAAAACCCAGAAAGGATTTTCCTTAGTTTTGAACTTCCAAATTTGGCGTCTCACAGCTTGGCCCTTCTCCAAAACCAGAAATTTGCACCTGTAGCTGAATCTGTCAATTCATGCTCCCAAAATATCTGTAATCCCCTCCAAATAAGTCTCCAACCAAAATCCCAGTAACCCAACTCCTCAATCCTCTGGTCAAGGCTCTCCCCAAATGTCCCACACCAATGACTGCGCAGTCCTATAGGGGATGATGCAGTCTTTGGGTTTAGAAATTGCTCTGCGTGTTATACTGCCTCCTCTACTGAAGCCTCACTCCTCTAGGCTGGAAATTGGTCAAAGAACACTCCGATGACTCCACAAACTCAACTCCCAACACCTCGACAACTCCACAACTGCATGGTCTCCTCTACTGCGTACTGCGTGAATCCCTGTAGGATGTGTCTCCTCTGGTCTCGAGATGAAAAGGAAGCCTTCCTAGGGTGGCACTTGAGGTCCACCGAAGAAAGGATGAGCTTCGCTCCTTGGGAACCTTTGGTGCTAAAAAGTTGAATGTGGCCCAGCTGAACAACTAAGGCAACAATGAATTTTGAATTGTCAAAAGTTCCCAAAATGGTGCCTCTTCCTTCTATTTATATTTGTTGCCCCCTCTCTCTCCTTGTGGACTCCACCAATTCGATCTTTCTCTTCCTTCTTCTCCCTAGCTCGATTTTCCTAGGGGGTTCGAATTCCCTTTTTGGGTGGCCTTCTATTTATATTTGTTGCCCCCTCTCTCTCCTTGTGGACTCCACCAATTCGATCTTTCTCTTCCTTCTTCTCCCTAGCTCGATTTTCCTAGGGGGTTCGAATTCCCTTTTTGGGTGGCCCCCACATCCCCACCACCAATTTAATTTTATTTTTCTCTAATGTTGCGGCCTCAATTTCTCCAAAAATTAAGTGGGGACTCCCTCCACCCACTTTTCCTAAGTTTGCATGCCAAAATATCTCCCAACACCCAAATTGCAAAAATGGGAATTATTCTTAGCAAAAATAACTTAATTGGGGACATTACAAAAAAACGAAAATTACTCTAATTGCGCAGAGAGGCGCAATCTACAGCCCAGTATGACCCTGATGTCAAGTATGTCACGTCCTCGAAAAATAATAAATTTTATTTTTGATAATGTCGGCCAAAGCATTAACCTAATCTTTAATTTTATATAACTTGAATATTTAAATTATATATAACTTTTTAAACTTATTAATGGGCTGAAATTAGTTATTAAATACAACTATGTATTATTTATATTATTTGAATTGATAGTAAATTATCTCACCCATTTAATAATTGCTTTATTATATACGTGAATTTAAATGGATCATAAATTTACTTCTAACAAAAAAAAATTACCACATTGAATTTCCAAATCAAGTAAAATTTTAAACATCCTTACTCTTTACTAAAGTCGATTCCATTTCCTAAATCAAAAGAAAAGAGTTAATTCAACACAAACAATCAAAATCCAAAATATTTTAATATTCTTTTAATTAAATATTTGTAAAATGAATCTTTAAAAAGAAAACCCATGTTGTATGGATAAATTAAAATCTTTAAAGATATAAATATTTCCCCATCAAAATTGCAATATTTCCAAATTTAAATAAATAAAAATCTAAATAAACAGGAGGTATGGTAAATAAATAAAACCTATTTTAATACTTACTCCAGAGCTATGGTAAATAAATAAAAATATATATAAACTATATGTATGGTAAATAAATAAAAACTACTTTTTATATTTACTCCTTAAACCTTTTTATATTTAAAAAACTCAAAAAGCCAGGTTTTATTTAGATGAAGCCTATGGGACGAATGCCATGGGACAAATTAATATTGATACCATGGGCTAAATACCATGGGCCAAATACCATATTTATAAAAGAAGTATGGTAAATAAATAAATAAATAAAAGATATAAAGAAGTATGATAAATAAATAAATATAAAATAGGTATAAAGAGGTATGGTGAATAAATAAATATAAAAGAGGTACAAAGAGGTAAGGTAAATAAATAAAGATATATCAAATATGATTATAAATAAAAATCTAATTATATAACAAGCCTATGGGCGCTTTATATTTACGAACACTCAAAAAATAGGTTTTATTTAGGTGAAGCCTATCGTCCAAATACCATGGGCTAAATTATTATTAACACTAGGCAAAAAAAAAAAACATTATTAACCCTAATATAATATTAAAAGATTATTATTATTATTAAATCTAATACTCATATTAATATATTATAATATTAATATTATTAAATTTAATAACTTTCGATTAATACAATATTAAATTTATTATATTATAATATATATAAATGTATCATGATTTATATTAACTCTAGATATATATGGGAGGGAAGAACAAAGATATAGAGTGATTGAAGTGGAGATATAGAGGGATTGACAAGGGAGAGATGGAGATAAACTAAAGGAAAGGGGAGAGGAGGAATGAAGAGCGAAAGAGGGAGACACAAATATGGAGGGAGAGAGAGAAGGAGAGGGGGAGGGAGATAGTGCTAGGATTAGAGGAGAGAGAGAGATGGCGGAAGAGAGAGGGGGGTAAGAGATAAAGGGAGAGAGAGATGGCAGAAGAGAGAGAGAAAGGGAGAGATAGGAAGGACCAGAGAGAGGACTTGAGAGAGGGAGGAATAGAGAGAAGTTGGAGGGGGAGAGAGGGAGGGAAGAAGAAATATATAAGAGGGAGGGAAGTGGAGAGAGAGAGAGGGAGTGGCAAGGGAGAGATGGAGAGAGAGTGTGTATGTTTAGGGGTGAGAAAAGAGACAAAGTAGGATGTATGGAGAGAAGGGGGGAGAGAAGGAGAGAGGGAGGGATATGGTAATGTAGTTGGAGGGAGAGAGGGGCGGAGAGAGAGAGAAAAAGAGAAGAGAGAGGGAGGTAGGAGAGAAAGGGAGAGAGGGGAAGGATGAGAGAGAGGAGGAGAATGATGGGGGAAGAGAGAGTATTGGGGGGAGAGAGAGAGAGATCAGGGAAGAGAGAGGGAGGTAGGAGAGAAAGGGAGAGAGAGGAGGAGAGAGGGATCAATAGAGAGATGGAGTTGGAGAGGGAGAGAGGTAGGAAATAAGAAATATAGAGAGTGAGAAGTGGAGAGAGAGGAGGAGTGACAAGGGAGAGACAGAGAGAGAGTGTGTATGTTTGGGGGTGAGATAAAGAGACCAAGAAGGAGAGATAGAGACAAGGGGGGAGAGAATGAGAGATAAGGAGAGGGAGGGATATAGTAACATAGTTGGTGAGTGAAGAGAGAGAGAGAGAGAGGAAGAAAGAGAGAGGATATGAGAGAGTAGAGAGAGGGAAGGAAAGAGAGATGGACTTGGAGGGGGAGAGAGAGGGACGTAAGAAGAAAGACATAGAGATATAGAGGTGGAGAGAGAGAGAGAGAGATAAGGAAGATGGAAAGAGAGGGAGAGAGGACAGAAGGAGGAAAGAGAGATATTAGCAGGGAAGAGGGAGAGAAGGGGAAGATAGAGATATAGATGGAAGGTGAAGAGAGGGAAGAAGAGAAAGATGGAGAGAGGGAGGGAGTGACAAAGAGATTGATAGATATGGAGTGCGAGAGCATGTGTGTTTAGGGGGGTGAGATAGAGAAACAAAAAAGAAGAGATGGAGGGGGATATATATATGGATGGAGGGTGGAGAGAGGGAAGAATATTTCTTGCACTAGATGGATTGATTTAAGTGGAGATGGTGATTTCTAATCCTATTTGATTGTTTGCACTAGATTCATCGATTTTAGTGTAGATATTTTTTTCTAATGATATTTGATTACTTGCACTAGATGCATTGATTTCAGTGGAGGTGGTGATTTCTAATACTATTTGATTGCTTGCACTGGATGTGTTGATTTCAATGTAGATGTTGATTTATAATTATATTTGATTGCTTGCACTAGATGCATTGATTTCAATGTAGATGATTCCTAAACCTATTTGATTGTTTGCACTAAATGCATTGATTTCAGTGTGGAAGTTATTTTCTAATCTTATTTGATTGCTTGCATTAAATGCATTGATTTTAATGTAGATGTTGATTTCTGATTTGATGTAATTGGTATATGATGGTACATTAATTTTAAAGTGATTGGATTAACAATATGCATTGATTTGAGTGTAAGCACAAAACGGTATTGACAATACACATTGATTTTTGTGTTATAGTAATTCAACCTATTAATATTGGAGAGTAAGAGAAACAAGATATCATGTTTACTACAACAGCTCGAGCTAAAGATTTAAATGATTTACGATTTATATTTTCTTTTTCATATAATCGATATGAAAATATGACAAAACTAACAAGGGTGACAATAAGAATAGTAGAAGAGAATAGTTTGAAATTGATCACAATGAAGACTATTTGTAACATGATTACATTCTTATTATTCACATTTTCTATCTTTCAACATTATTATTGTCACATTGCATTCAAAAAAATTATTGCATCATTTTTCATCATTAAAGTTATTAACAATATTTATCATCTCAATGAACTGAGGTAACTAAGAAAATTTAAAATTTAAATGACCAAGTTAATCTCAGAAATATTTAGCATATTTAAAATGATTATATTAATATTTGATATATTTACATATTATTGATCAAATTAATCATAGGTTCGATAGATTTTCCTTGGCAGCAAACCACTGAAACCGGCCTAGATCCATCTTAACTCTGGATCTATCAAGCGCCAAGAGGGATCAAATCTCTTGAGGTGCAAACCTTTCCTCAAGTTTTGCACTCAAAAAAAAGGTTTGCACCTCGAGAGATTTGATCCCTCTCGGCACTTGATAGATCCGGAGTTAAGATGGATCTAGGCTGGTAGTAGTTACCATTCAGTCCCAAAAGAAGAGGGTTCTATAAATGTTGGTAAAGAATATCAACCCCAGATGATTGATGAAAGATGTGATACTAATGAAATTGTTGGAATAAATAAAATGAAGGTTGGAAATACATGGTTGAAAACTGAACTTGCTTCAGTGGTAGCACATATTTCTACTCTTGACCCAGAATTGATCTATGACTCGGTGAATGAAAGCAGCAACTATTGCATGGTGGCATCTCCAACATCAGAAACCAACATTATGGTTGTTGGGTTGCAAGAAATGAAGAAGGGTGCTAGTGTTCTCACTATGACAACTACAAAGGAAACTGTAAGGGTTGAAAGGAGGTTGTCATTTTTTAAAATAGGAGGACAAATTGTGCAACACCCTAAGTTGTAATTGCTTGAGGACAAGCAATGTCGGGAAGGGGGGACTGCAATGTTACCATCTAATTAATTTACCAAAGGAAAATAAAATAGCCTATCCAACCTTGTAGGCTATAGTCAATGATAAAGGGCGAAACCCATTATCCAATGCTTTCGAGGCAACATTGGGTAAATTGGGGCAATTGGCGCAAAACTTGTGAAGAAGCTAGAATTGGGGCTAAGCGGAGGGAAACTTGTAACCCCTCACATTAAAATAAGGAGAAGGGTCCCCCAAAAGGAATCTCTAAATAAGGGAGACGAGAAATCTTTTTATCATCATTGTGGATTAGATATTTTGTTTTGTGAGCTAAGGCTTTGAGGATTTTAAGAACCCTCCTCCTTTGATTAGTTTCTGTGGTGATGCTCCCATCCTATCCAGTTGTTTCCTTTCTCTCATTTGTTTGACGTAGTTGTTCTGAGGCAATTTCATCTAATATTTGGCAATCAAGGAGAGAATTTCATTGGATCGTGGCTTGGAAAGTATTCTGCGATTTATGGGCATGAACCTAGGGTACTTTCTGGGCATGAACCTAGGGCAACGAAACAATTAGAGCAACAATGAATCAGTCTAGACATTTTGATTGAGATAGTGGCCCCATCTCGAACTTTGTCTGTGGAAATTCAAAGATTATGTGGTGAAATATTTATGTGGTTGAGCGAAGGTCTGTGTTTATCCTGCGACAGTCAAGGGGCTGGTCTGAGCCTAATTTGTAGCAGCCCATCCTTGAAAAAGCGAGGATTTGGTTAGGGCTTCCCCTGCGGCAACCAACCACAGGAGAAGTGGGGAGCTATCCTCATCACCAACCCAAAAATCACATCTACGAGTGACTCCTGGACAGTGGATCAAGAAAAGGGGAAAACGTTGGTCTTGTTTTGAATAGCACGTGGATTTGAATCAGACTAAATAACAGGTCAACTACTGTGGAAACTAATTACAATGCAGGAGAATCTTGGGAGGCTACGGCCTACCCTCTTTGAGGCTCCGTTGATGTCGGTTTAGACCTGGGCAGCAAAGGACGGAATTGGGCGTAGTGTCAATTTGGCACCAACGTCAAGATTTAAGGCAATTGATTGTGTATCACTAGAGTAGTAGAATCAATAGAAGTATGGATTAAGTTGTTACATGGGTCACAAACAATCATGTAAGTGGTTGTTGAGTCGGAATTGTTGATTAGGGTTTGATTATCAATCACATATAAATTGCTAGGGTTATACTGAAGGAACTGTCGTTGCCATGGAACCAAGCCTATTGGTGTAATGCTCTGGAAGTGATTGCTAAATTGAAACTGATGTGAACTATTAATGTATTGTGAAATCGACTATTGACTACATTGTTGTGTATTCTATATTATCTCTACCTAAACTTGAAAGAATATTGTGAAACTTAGTAGAGTTTATCTTGTGCTTTTGCAACCCTAAGGGCAAAATTTCCCTTGGGCCATTACAATTCCTATGGTTGCAAATCTAAAATTTAACATGTGATTAGGGTTCTAATTGGTTGATACTACTTTGTACAAGTAGTTGATCAGCTCCCTGATGTAGCTTATGAATACCAAATTGAACAAAGCTATGTTGTAAACACCATGAGCTAATTTATGGTTGAACCTTGTTGGGCTCATTGGAAAGCTAGTAAGCATGTGCTCAAAATACCTTAAGGGCACAATCCATTATGGTATCCAATATACAAGAAATGGAAAGTTGCTACCCCATGGATTTGTTGACTTTTATTATGTAAGAGATGCAAGCACACAAAAGAGTACTTTCAATTATTGTTTCAGTTTGGGCTCAAGCATGATTTCCTTATTTAGCAAGAAGTGGGCAGCAGTTGCACTCAATTCAACAGATGCAGAGTGTATGGCAACTTGTTCTACTAAAGTTGTGAGGCTATTCGACTTCACAAGTTGGTTGCAAAGTTGATCAATCAAATTTTGAAGCCCACTATTGTTTATTGTGACAATTAGAATTGCATCACTCTCTAAGAATCCAGTGCTCCATGATCGTTCCAAGCACATTGATATTTGGTACCCTTTCCTAAGTGGTACAAAAAGGAGTAGTCATTCTTAACTACACTCTAGATTGCAAGTTGTTGATCTTTTGACAAGGCCCTTGGAAAAGAGGAAGATTGAGATGCTAAGAGAGAAGCTCGATGTGATGGAAAACACTTTCCTCACAAAGATGGAATGTTAGTTTCCCTGTTGCTCAAAGAGGGTTTGACTCTTGTTGTAATAGGAGAGAACATCGAGGAAAAATTGTCCCATAACCTCTTTTCAACTATTTTTTTGACACTTGGAATTACTTGGACTAAGAGGGTGAATTAATTGTGTGTGAAAAAATATGTGGTGTTGCATAAAAATACGTGGAGTGGGTGCTTGACACATGCGCAAGTAATATCTTAGATTAGGTCCACCTAAGAGAATGGGTCCACAAGTGCAGTGTTTCACCTTGAGAAGGTACACTTTAACCCTTCAAACTCATGCACCTCACATGCGCTTAAGGGTAGGCTGTTACATGACAACTTGGGCCAAGCATGTTTATCCTCAGATAACTAAAGTAGTTTTCCCAGCATGAAAGCTAGAGTGAAGATTAGTGTGACATCATAAAGTGTTTTGCTTTATGGCCTTGTGAGAAGCCAATTTATTTTGTAATGTAAGCTTGGGAGAGTTTAATTTTGGTTCCTGTAATCTTCGTTTCTGCTGTAATGGAAAGATATGTGATTGCCAGTGCATATTGAGTACATTGTTCCAATTTTTTCTTGATCTGGTCTCATATACAGTTGGGCTGGTGCTAAATCGATTTACCATGTTAATCTGATTTTCAGATCTGATTCATAGTCTAGTCATTGTTGATCTGGCTATCAGATGATTTAGTATTCACGTCTGATTTTCAAACTTCTCTTTTCTTAGATCTATCAGTAATTAGCTATTATGATGATCTAACCTCTCAATATGCAGTATATGCACTCTTCATTTTTCATACAGAGTTTTGGTTTAAGCAGATCTGAAGTTTTGATAGGTGTTTTAAAAGTTTTCAGATTCAGCAGCAGGGTTTAAGTTCTACGAATCCAAATATGCTGTCATGAACTGAAATTTTCACACAAAAAGACCCTGTGACAGTGACCCGAAGATTTTACCCAGTGAAGATCCCAACACTTCAAAAAAGCTCTCTCATTCTTTAGCCCATCAGGCTATAGTGGTCCCAAAGAACAATTGACTCCACTACCACATATTTTGTTGACATTGTTACCCACCACAAGTGAGTGATCCCTATAGGAGAATTTTTCTCCTAGATCTGCCTCCAGCCAGCAGCCAGCATCCCCTTGCAGCCACCTAATAGCTATGATGTGTTACCATTCTCCGCCACCTGAGCCAGCCATTGTGTACCCTCGCTCATCTGTCGTGATCGTATGTTTGAAGGTGGGCCATCCAATCCAGAAGGAATGAGTTTTCATTATGTAATTGGGTGTTTATGCTTGTTTTTCTTGGGCACACTTGGGCATGGATTACTAGGAGACATGGAAGAAGGAAGGGCTTTGACTGTACTCTTATTCTCTTACCTCAGTTTGGGGGTTAATATTGTATCCTAGTCTCGTGGGATCTCCTTTATTGGCTACTAGCTTACGAAGTGGCATTACACGGGAAACCCTGATTTTGGTTGCGTGGTCTCGCTTCCCGATACCATATATCTCACTCCGCTCTGCTTATTACAAGCCCATTTCAAAGTTTCCCCATATGGGTCCACATTTGTCCATTGGGTCCATAAGGTGTTAGCATCCCCTTCCCCTTGTCCACACCTTGGGTCAGGGCTAGAACGATGCCCCGGAGGTTGATGCAGCTAAAAAGAAAGATAAAAGCATAAAAGGCCACATACAATAGGAAATGTATCACAAAATGCAAAAGATGACCGGTACAATAAAATTTAGCGCGTGGGAAAATGCCAAACATGAGCACTACCCCCTATCATTATGGCCATCACCCTAGTTCATAGGGCCCCTATGAGTGCCCCCTGCATCAGTAAGGAATGCATGAATGTCCCAACCCCTGGTGGGAATGAACTGCCCCACCTTAAGGGGGTAATCAGTGTTATATCTTACACATCATGCTCTCATCCCCTTGAGCCCCAAGCAAAAAAAGTGAAAAAAAATCAATAAAAGGAAAAAGGAAAATGAAGAAGGGTGGAAAAACAAAGGTCGGGGTAACTCATGTACCACGATTACTCCCTCCTACATTCATACACCCATGGTGTGGGCCTCTTTCATCATAGCTACCCTTGTACCATGGCATGTGGCTTGGAGCCTTCCCTTTGTCCCCACTTTGTTCCATCATTCTTTCACATGACAACTGCCACTTGATGGGTGTACCTTGGATCGATCTTTCCCTTAGAGGTTGAAACCACCAAATAGGGTCCTTCATTAACCTCCCTTGCCAAGGAAGGTAACACGAGGGCATATATAAAGCCCAAAATTTGGAAGGGAAACCCACTATGAAGTGTCCACTTCTGCCCTTGATTAGCAAGCTTATTTACTCAATTGCACTAATGAATGGTATTGGAAGGTGAGGAGACGCGTTGGATCTTATACAGGATTGCAGGTGGGTTTTCATCTTGGACTTGGCCTCCCTATACGAGATCCAAGCCCTCGAAAGGATCACACTAACATTTGTAGGGTGAGTGTTGAGAACCATGGGCCTCCAACCATGCAGAGCATTGATTGCCACACCATGGGCTTCTTCAGCACCACCACTTGCTTGCTCGTGCCCCAGTGATTTAGAGATGATGACGCACTTGGACCATGTTACCTAGCCAGCTACATATTGCACCCAACACTTGGCAGTTGATCCAGGGCCCAGAAGAGGTTATATCTTTCCTAGGGAGACATGGGAGGGCATGTGTGATCTTCTAGCACTCATTGATGGAGCATCAACTTGATTATGAGCAACTTGGAGAGCCATGAGACCCATTTGGAGCCCACAAAACTCAAATAGGGGTTTGGATATGTTTTGCAGCATATGGAGGGCATCCCCCTCTTCATCATCATTTTTTAGGCCCTCACTCTCATTCTTACACATGAGGCCTCAACGCTACCCCTCTAGGCCTCCACATCAGCCTTGTGTGAGCCTAAGAGGGCTAATTCAATTTAATTTTTGAGCTATCATGGTTGGCTTGAGCTATCTTGGTTGTCTATTGGAGATCTCTTGGTGCATTTCGATATTTTTGGAGCTGAAATTTCATTCTCTCTTGAAGCCATCTTCTTGATCTTGGATTGGATATATCTATTGTTATCGTGTAAGTAATCTTGTTGAAAAATTTTACATGAAAAATGTCTAATGTGTGGAAATTTTGTAACTAGCTTTTTCTTTTGTTGCCTAATTATTGAATATCATTGTAAAAGAATGTTAGATTGCAAATTTGTGCATGTTATTCATCGATAACAAGTAGATGAATGTTCCTAATGGAGTAAAACTTGTTTTTCTTCCATAAAAGTCCATTGATTTTGGGTGGGTAAATCTTAAAGAGTGTTTGTTAGGGCATCGCTTTTCAGCCTCCTTGAAGACAATTTTGGCCAAATTTTGAATCACATAGACTCCATAGCCCAAGAGTAAAGCATTGATCCAAGCAAATTTGGTGATCACCCCTTTTTCCCTTCTCCTTTTCTCCTCCCAAAAATTTCAACCTCCAACCTAGACGGCCTTGCTAGGGCTTGCTGCGAATTCCTATAGGGGATGAATTTTTCAATTTTGCTTGGATAAAGTACTGCATCGGTGTCTCCCCTAGGGTTCCCCAAGGTTTCACGAGATTCCCACGATTCACTTGTGAGAAAACGGAAGCCCTGGCTCTAACTTTGGAAGCTCATCTTGAACGTTTAGGTGTGTTAGCTTT
Source organism: Pinus albicaulis (assembly GCA_034641835.2). Lineage (NCBI taxonomy): Eukaryota > Viridiplantae > Streptophyta > Pinopsida > Pinales > Pinaceae > Pinus > Pinus albicaulis. Next base: position 720,477,949 of record CM076578.1, on the reverse strand, counting down.
CTTGAAGGTTTTTGCACATAGTATTTGATGGAATAAATCATTCAAACCCTTTCTCTCATCCCACCTTGACCTAACAGCACTTTGGACAGTCTTCTCCCACGATTATACATAAACCCTAGGTCTCATGTGGTCTCATTCTAGGTCCTCAAGAATAGCAAAATCCTACTTGAAGGTATATAATCATCTTTCAAAGCTTCTTGAGAGGTCCTATATCATATTGAGGGTCTTGACCATAAACATACTCATCATTATTGAACATTCCTAAACCCTAGGACTTGACTCTCCTCTTAGGTCTTTCTTGGAGAGCCTTTAGCTTCTCTTGAAGCATTGAGCCCTAATTGAGCCTCTCCTTGAATGGGCCTTGAAAATCACTTCATACCTTGTCACTAATCCTATCATTTCGGATGATTTCCTTCATAGCAGGACTCCTCGCATTGGTGAAAGGCCGTAAAGAGCAAGGGGCACTGACTAAGGTGACAGTGGGTCTTTGTCCCATTGTTGTCATTTAGTTTAGTAGTTGTCCCTTAGGGACCCCTGCTAGATTGTGTGTCAACAGAGATCATGTTTCCAAGTGGCACTTGGGGGGAATGTTATGCCAAGTCCATGTGTACATCTTGGTGGATCCATGTGGCATGATCTCTAACAGTCAAGGTACAAACTATCAAGGTGTATGGGACTCACAAGAGAGGCTCAATGACCTGATACACATTGACCCAATTTGACTCAAGGATGAGGGCAACACTTGAAATAATGCACATCGCTTCTAATTGCAGTATCAAAGCATTAGGGATAGCTAAACAAAAGGGCTTAAGATGGCACAGTCATGGCTGACCCAATAGTTTGACCTGGGAAAAATCCATGTACACATAAAGAAAGGCATGAACATACCATGCCCCCAAACCAAAGAAAGACTCAATATACAAGGAGATGACTCAATCGACTAAGGCAAGCCCAGGAATCCCATACTTGGAAAAAAATTCATAATTTTGGCCAGATTTTGACACACTATGGCCAAAGAATGTTGTGACTAACTTGATTAGGGAATCGATTCAACAAAACAAAGATTACACTCTATATGGGCTAAAGACTCAAACAAGTTTCATACAAGAGGCACCATTAAGACTGCAACTAGATAGCTGTGTTTGCCATCGATCATAACATATTTAGCTAGACTCTTCTTTTAATGTGCACATCCCCATGACATACTGCTATAAAAACCAATGTACCAAGGGGATTCCACAGCAATGAAGTGTTAAATTTTCAGGACATGATAAGCAGATCTTCACTCCAAAAATTGAAACTCTAATCTACGGAACTGAAACTGAAATTGATTAACCAATCAAAATAGAGGATAAAGGATGTTATATCTACAAAAATATATATATCTTAAAAATGCAAACAGCAAGCTTGATTTCTGTGCATATCTTCAGCAATTTCATACAGCCTTGAAATCTTTGCATAGATTGATTGCAATTTCGCTGAGGACGCGTCAGTTTAGAAGTCTCTAGTGGAGGCACATGAACTTGAAAGGCATCTAGTGAGTTTAGTGCATGCATGCTATGTTTAGCGAGGTGTTATATTTACCTTTAGTAGGTGTTGTTCTAAACTTGAGAAGTTATATTTATATTTAGTAAGTATTGTTCTAAACTTGGGAGGGAGCTTGTTTTTCCAGTTTGGAAGGGCACTGACCCTAGAAAGATAAAGCTTTGCGCAAGATTCCTTCCTAATGTTTTCAGGCATGCATGCAGATTACTTCCTCTAGCCTAAGTGCACTATTCTAGATTATGTTTGGAATCTAGATCATGCATGAAGACAAGATAGAGGTACTTATTCTCCTTAACCTGGGTACTTCTCCAGGTGTGTATTCATTTATGGTAAAACCTATGGGCAGGGTGCACTGCTAGGATGGTGAGATAGATGAATTTTGGAGTTATTGCATTGTTATTTCTTCTTTCAGTTAATACAAGACATGTGATTAAGAGTTGCATTCTTGTGTTTATTGTTTGTACTTTCAAACTTGTGTGTTTGCAGATCTAGTATTCCTTACCTCTGGTTCTTATAGGTTGATCAATTTACAGTTTACATTTTGTTTTAGGAGTGCAGATCTGCTTAGCATGTATTGAAAATTTAACATGGTACCAAAGCACATTATCTGAAATCTTCCACGATCCATGCACGGAGAGGGTTGCTGCCTGTGAGAGAGTATTGTTGGAGGATTTCTGTGTGTGACACCCTAGCTTCAGTTATTAGAGTTGATCCATGCATGAGATAGAGACTTGGACTTGTGAGGGTTTTGTGGATGAGATGCCCATGAGACTCCAATGGGTTTTATCCCGGAGGGAGGAAATATGCACTTATGATAGGTTGTTGATTTGTTTAATTTTGAGCTGATTTATTTGTTTGAGGTGTGTTCAGAAGCGCTACATGAATGACTAGTTTCAGTCTCAGAAAATGTGACCAGCAAGAGAGCATTTCCAACATTACACCTTGGAAGTGCAGACTGCAGATGTTATTGGAGGAGGTTGAACTTTGGATTTTTCTTCATGAAAAATTCACAACTCCTACCAACCCTGTGCAGTTGTCCAAACACAGCAGGAGGCTGGCCAAAGTGAAAAGAATCATTCTTCATTTTGTTAAAGACAACCTGACCCCTCACATTGTGGAGAAGAAATCAACCAAGGATATGTATGTTGCTTCGATAACTCTATATCAGAGTGAATATTTCTTGCAGGATGCCCTTGAGGAACAATATCACTGCCACACGCACAAGTGACAAGGACAGGGTGACTAGCTGCTACTTGATGAAGATCACCAAGCTGAGAGATCAACTTGATGCTATCAAGATGAAGGTCGAGAAAGAGGAGTTGGTGCGCATAGCACTAAACGGCTTCTAACTTCTCTCCACCTTGTGAGCCTTTTGTTCAAAGTGTCTGTGCTGATGAAATGCTACACAACTTTGAGAAGCTTTAGGATTATTTCATCCAAGAGGAGACAAGGCTAGAGACAATTTCCATGAGAGTGGATGAGATCCGGAACCTAGCCTAGATCAGGAAGGTGAGGAGAGACAGTAAGAAACTTGGAACAAACAAGGGTCAGAGTAAGGAGGAATATTCAGGCTCTTCAAACCAAGGGTAGAAAGACTTGAAGCACATAAAGTGTTTCAAGTGTAACAAGATGGGTTGCTATGCATCTCATTGTCATAGAAGAAGAGAGCCAAGCAGCAAAAAAAGCAGTTTGCAGCAGGTCTAGAATCTAAATGCTTTGAATAAAGCAGATGACCCGACTTCTATACTTGAGACAACTTTCTCCATGGTATCTATATTGTTATTGTAGGGTGGTGTGTGTACAGTGGATCATCTAAACACATGACCTTCAACAAGAATGCTTTTTGTAAACAAGAACAAGAGGATGGCATACAGGTGGAGTTGGGTGATGATGTCACTTATCCAGTTACTAGGATGTGCTCTGTCTCCTTCCACATTCCTTCGGGTTAGGTTCTAGAGTTGCAAGATGTCTTTTATGTTCCTAATTCTTAGTTTAAAAAGGAATCTTCTTTCTTTCTTCAGTGTGTCACGAAGTTTGACGATTAACAAAACAGCATTAGAGACATAGCCATGAACCTAGTCAAGTTTAGGCCAAAGGAGTCCATGAAGGTGGCCTGTGAAGCACAATGCTTTAGTGTATGATATTGACCACCTATGCAAGTTGTGGCACAAATGGTTTGGTCATTGACAATATGGAGCAAGCCTCTCTTCAAGGACATGGTGCAGTGATTGTCAGACTTCAAGAACGAGAAGACAGGATTGTGCAAGGGCTGTAAAGTGTGCAAGAGGCAAAAGAACAAGTAGGAGCACCAAAATCCTTTTCCCAGGTGAGTCATTCCCCTAAGAAGTTCCCTACTTATGTTGCATTGTTGTCTTCTATCATTGATATAGGGCCTTCTAGCAGTGAGGAAGCAACTGAAGGTCAGGTATGAAGGGATGCTATGATGGAGGATTATTATGTCTGAGATACAATTCCAAAACCCACAAAGGAATCAGCTATTGATTTCATGCATACAGTCTCTGATGAAGTCTTCCTTGGACAAGAGATGTACACCTTCAAGAGTCGGAAGGATTGAGATTAAAAGGGAGTAACAAACAACCTTGACTTTGAGCATAGATTGATTACAATTGGGTTGAGAATGCACCAGTTTAGAAGCCTCTGGTGGAGGTAAATGAGTTTAATAAGCAACCAGTTAGCGTAGTGCATGTATGCTATGTTTAGTTAAGCACTATGTTTATCTTTTATAAGTGATGTTTTAAACTTTGGATGCTATGGTTATCTTTAATAGGTTTTGTTCTAAAATTAGGAAGAAGCTTGCTTTTCCAGATTTGGAAGGACACTTATTATCGGTAAGATAAGGTGTTCTGCATGGGGAATGTGCTATTTTAGGAAGGCATATGCATGAGAGAGATTCTCATGCATGCATGTAAATTTCTTCATCTAGCCTAGGCACAATACTCTAGATTTGATTTAGATCGCGTATGAAAGTGAGTTAAAGATAGGGTTTCTACTCCTTAAGGTAGGTGCTTCTCTAGGAGAGCATTTGTTCATTATTAACCCTAGCCTATTCTTCTTCTATAAAATATGGGCAGGGCACCACTGGTATGCTAGGCATGATTTAGTCAGATTTCTAACATTCAGCATTGCTATACCAAAGCAATTCATTGATAGACTAAAGTGTCTCTATTCTACAATTGCCTGGGTTTTCTTTCACAAACCCCCTTTGACCCAGTTTGTCAAGTTTTGGAGAGGAATAACCAAGAAAAGGATGAAGATGTAGAAGCTAGGATGTTTGTAGAAGATACAAAAAATACATGAGCAGGTACAAGCATCCCAGCAAGAGTCTCAAGCAAGATAGAATGGCATATATTATAAGCATGATTGAAGATCAAGTGAGATTGCACTTATCTAAAGAAAGATTCGATGGATTGCAACATCAAATGAAGCTTATTAGATGCTAGCCATTCAAAATTTCATAAAGATTGAAAAAATGGATTTCTCTTGCACTTGTCACACTATGTGGGCGTATATTTTGTTATGAATGCAAATCAACTAACGTTGTTCAAGCCATCCTTGTTAGATAAGGAGTCTAGTAAAGAAAAAAGAATACAATAACAGAAAAAAAATTACCAGACCAGAAGAGCATTTGTAACAAGATCAAGTGTTGCAAAGAAGAACCGGGTCCACTAAGTAGGATGAGATAAAATTATCTCAAATTGGTAAAAAGGAGAACACCACCAGTTTGGTAAATGGTATACACGAGAACAAGACTAAGAAAATTTCCCTTATTTAAAGGTTGATAGGGACCATCAACCTAAAAGGTGGAAGGTTTCATCTTTCATATTTGTAACAGTCTAATGTTGCAAGATTGCAAAACTTACAGAGGCAAATTACATAAATTCACAATATAGAGAAAGTCAGTGTGTGATAAAATTATATCAATTTTTAAAAAGAGAGAACACCCCCAGTTTGGTAAATGGTATATATGGGAACAAACCTAAGAAAGTTTTCCTTGGTTAAAAGTTGATAGGGACCATCAACCTAAAAGGTGGAAGGTCTCACCTTTCGTATTTGTAAAAGTCTAATTTTGCAAGGTTGCACACAATCAAATTTCAGAAATTCAAGATATAGAGAAAGTCACAGTGTGACTTCGTGACAATGCAATGAATTGAATTGCACTAAAACTGCAAATATCTAGCTGAAAATACCCAAGAAAACTACAACTTTCATACTACAGAAAGCTGCAACATTTGATTACAGGTACCTGAGAGGACTGCAACCCAAAATGTGGAACTTTGCGAAACTACAAACCCAAGTTGTGGAACATCACACAAACTACAACCCAACGTTGTATGAAGGCCAAGGCCACAACCCAAGGATGTGAAGCACAAGCATAGTTGAAAAAGAACGTAAGATGAACCGTGGACAAGAAGTTAAAAGGTTGGAGATTCATCACAATGTTTGATCTAAGGATAAATAATAAAATTATTTAAGTGACTTAGATATAATCTCAACCATTGATCTCAAGTGATGCTTAGGATTTAATCCTAGCTATTGATCACTTTGGAGATTAGGGTTAGGGATTTTGGCTTATAATGAAATTATAAAATAAGCCTAAGGGAGAGGTGAAGACACAATGTGGAGGAAGCGATTTTCTCTAGAGTGAGAGGCTTGACTAGACTGAAGAGAAATGAGGAGAAATGCAGCAAGAAATTTCGGGAGAAATTCAAGAAGGCCAAGTTCAGGAAAGAGAGAGGCCGAGTTGCTGAGATGGAGAGCCGAATTGTGGGGGAGGTCAAAATATCCAAAGAGACCACTTTTCTCAAGGGCATAGGCCCCAGGGGTTGGTATGAGGTGAGAAGAAAGGGGAACGATTTCCTAGTGAGACAGGTCTAATTCTCCAAAGCCAACTTTCTTCAGGAGGGTTGACTTCCAAGGGCCAATTTCCTTGAGTCCGATTTTCCTAATGGGTCCGAGTTTCCAGGAGCCCAGCAACTGTATTTTTTCTATGTATTTTCTATGGGTCTAACCCAGAATTTTCCTGAGAATATTTAAAGAAGGAAGATTGTGTTGGGTGCAAACTTCTTGTTGTGGTGTGATTGATCTCTTCATTTTAATTCCGCTGCATTTTTTAAGCTAATATATCAGTGTGTTTATTTTTCAGCAAATTCAAAAATATTTGAGATAAATAATTTCCAAGGTTTTAATTGTTGAAGTAAAATATATCAGATCTGGTTTGAGAAAAATTAACACTAAATTCCTTAAAGGCATACTCCCCTCCAGGTTCCACTATTAGATTTTAATACCTTAAACTTCTTTCTCATGCAATTTTCTACAAGAGCCTTGAACTCTAGGAAATTCCTAAAGACCTCATCATTGGTCTTCATGAAGTAAATTTGTGACTTCTTGAAGGAATCATCAATAAAAGATACAGTAAATGTTACTTCATAAGGAAGTTGATTAGGTCAAATAACTCTCTTGACCTATGCTCATTGCTAAGAAAAGTAGCCTTTACATGCTTGCTAAGTGTACAACCTTTGCACACTACTTTCTTCTCAACCTTGAAGTCCGGCAATCCTTGCACCGGGTCATTCCATCAACAATGCTCCATGAGTCCATAGTGCAAGTGACTTAGTATCTTGCGCCAAATCTCACATTGGAACCTATATAGACAAAGATCCAAGCCTTCTAGATGAGGACTTGATGATCGTCAAAATTAGCCATATATTTGATATCTAACATCATTGAAACTTAAAGGAGATTTTTAGTTAAGCCAAGTATATACTAATTTATAGTAAGTTGAAGGAAATCACCTAATGGCATCTATAATGAGATGGATCTCACTCCTGCAACTAGATACATGGCATCATCACCAAGTTTCACTTGCATGCTTGCCTCCTGTTACCCACCACCTGTGGGTAGTGTATATAGGAGAAAAATTTCTCCTAGATGGTCCTCAGCCAACAGCCAGTAGCCCCTTGCAACCACCAAATAGCTCAATGCGCCATTATCTCCGCCACTTGAGCCAACCATGTGGTCCCTCGCCCACTTGTTATAATTGTATGTTTAAAGGTGGGCCTCCCAACCCCGAAGGTATGACTTTTCATTGGTATAGTTGAGTAATTTTCCTTACTTGTCATGGGCACTTTTGGGCATGTATTGATGGAGGGATTCGTCGGAAAGAGTAGGCTAGATCTATACTCTTGTCTCCACTGCCCGATTTCATGGTTAACCTTGTATCATAGTCTCGTGGAATCTCCTTTACTGGCCATTAGCTTTAGGGTTGGAACTACATGGGAAATATCAATTTTGGTTGCATGGTCCCTCTTCCCGACACCACATATATCACCCTCCTTCCACTCATTTTAGCCCCATTCATCTCTTTCCCCATCCGAGTCTACATGTGTCCACTGGGTCCACATAGGGTCAGCCTTCCCCCTCCCCTTGTCCGCACCTTGGGTCGGGCCTGGAACGATGCCCCGGAGGTTGATGCAACTAAAAAGAAAAGAAAAAGCATAATTTTGCCACTCTCAACAGGAAATGTACCACAAAATTCAAAAGATGGTCGAGACATACAAATATAGCACATAGGAAAAAGCCAAACATGAGCTCTACCCCTTATCCATGGCCATCACCCTGGTCCCTATGGGCCCTAGATGAGCCCCCTCCATCATTAGGTAACCCACGATTGTCCTAACCCCTGGTGGGCAATGAACCGCCCCACCTTAAGGGGGCATCCACTGTTATATATTACACATCATGCTCTCATCCCCTGGATCCCCAAGCAGTTATGAAGAAAAATCAATAAAAGGCAAAGGGCATATGAAGAAGGGTGGAAAAACAAAGGACGAATAACTCATGTACCACGATTTGCTCCCTCCCACACTCATATACCCAGGTGTGGGCTTCCCTCATTATAGCTACCCCTGCACCATGACATGTGTTCTAGATGATTCCCCTGATCCCCACTCTGTTCCATTACTATATCATTTTCCACCTACCACTTGAGGGATGTACCATGGACATGTCACCCCCTTTAAAGGTTGAAACCACCTAATAGGGTCCTTGATTAACCCCCTATTGAGCTTGGAGACATTTGTACATGCCAAGGCCCACTATGGAAGAGCATGCCACCATGAAGTGCCCCATTGGTTCCATGACTTGTAAGCTCTTTTACTTGATTATTTTGAAGATTTGTTGTATTGGAGGGCAAGGGGACACATTGGATCTTATGCAGGATTATAGGTGGGTCTCCATTTGAGACTTGGTCTCCCTATACAGGGTCCTAGCCCTCCAGAGGGCCAAATTGGAGTAGGATGAGCGTTAAGAGCCATGGGACTCCACCATAGCAGAGAGTACTTCATGGATCTCCAGCACCACTCATTGATTGCTCGTGTTCCACCTTTTGGATGAAGATGATGCACCTGGTTCACCATGCCCAACCGGCTCCACCCTTGCATCATACACTTGGAAAATGTTCCAGGGTCCAAAGGATGTCTCCCACTACAGAGGGAGGGCTTATGTCATCATCCTAGCCCTTACAAATGACCTACAGGCACGATCCACTTGGAGACCCATGAGGATGTCCTTGTGCCCCCACATCCACTTGGGAGCACCACAGGTTCTTACTTGGAAAACAATGGGCCATCCCCTTGTCCACTATGTTTGATGTCCATTCTCTCATCATGGCACACTCAAGACTTCATTAAGCATCCTCAAAGGCCCAACGACTCACCTTATTGATCGTTCGACCCTCTTGAGAGGCTCATTCTTATGTTATTCAGGTATTTGGTGGGGTTGTCACCAAAAGTATTGTTATTATGCACATTATTTTATTCTAGGGGAATTATTAGTCCAAATTAGGCCATTCGAATCCCTTAGAGGATTGTATAAATAGAATTGAAATGATTCATTTTCATCATCATCACTTGTATTGGGTTATTAGCTCTTGTGATATTTTCAATATCCCTTTTGGAGGACGAGTTTGGATGATATGGATGAATTTTGATGTTTGGATTTCTCTCTCTTATCTTAGAGCTTCATTACTGGCATAATTTGATGATTCGAAATACTCTTTTCTACATGTAAGTGGTCTTTCATGCTTATTCTTGTTATCTACTTTTGTCACATGGATGTTGCTAGGATTTTCGCTATACAAGTCTGAAATTTACCGCTTTTCTATACGAATTGGTGGAAATTGTCATCTTTTATAGTGTTGCATCATGTCATGGGCCATGTACGAAATGGGTGAATGTTCCTAGAGATAATTTATGTTAAATGAATCTTGATAAGTCATCAATTATTGCAAATCGAAGTATAAAGTCCTTGAAGCAGCTACTCTCGTGCCCTAATGCCATGCGAAGTTATTTAAAGGCCTCCTTGATTGGGTGTGTTGACCACTCTGTGTCAACGACCCCATAGCAATATACCCTCATTTTTGCAAATGGGATTTATCATGTTCAAGGTGTTCGCGCCATTCAGATTTCATAATTAGTCGGCAGTTTTGTAAAAGATGTAAACCGATTCTGCATGTTTATAATGTAAATGATCTTAATAAGACCATCATGTATGTAACAACCTAGGCAAGCCTAGTATTTCGGTGATGATTTCTATCCTAAAAGGTTTTTTGTCTCACTGATTCATCTGTGTTTCTAGACACAAATGATCAGCAGAGTGTTTCCCTGCAACTTCACCTCAAAGCTAGGGTTGATTTTGTCATCAAGATACTAAGTAGGTCCTAGTGTTTTCTATCGAGTCTTTGTAAAATTAATTTGGGAATAATCCTAGCTAATTGGCTAGGTTATTTTATTACAGATTACTTGTATTGCTTCCTTGGAATATCCTACACCTATCACAGGTCCGTAGTGCTTTTCTCAAGCATGAACCACAAGCATCTCACCCTTGAAACCTCTCGACAACTCCCTCTCATAGGTAGCAACTCCATTATCCATAAAAGGATTCCTGGAACGCTTCAGAAACTACAATTTGATATCATGTAAAACTATCTAAACCATGGTAAACAGATTCTACACTATAACAAAATTCCTATGGAAACAAAACAGTTGAAATTAAAGACCTCTGAAAACAGCTCTCTGCAATAATAAATGCTAAAATCTATAAGCAAATACTATAGAAAACAAATAACAAAAATCAATAGCTGATTGTCAAAACTTGTCACTATTTTTCATAAATTTTGAACATGGAAATCTGCCATAGGAAAACAATAAACTGCTAACTATTGAACAGAAACACTATATGAGATCCCTGTCCCATCCTTTCATTTATAGAGATGAAGAAAGGCACGTTAGGGTGTTCAAAATTAGATCTAATTCCCAGATGTGTGAATCTACATGAGAATGAGGTAGTGTGATCCAAGGAAAGAGTTCATATTCCCTTGACAACTACAACCTAAGTAAAAGTCAAAATCCAAAAATGTAAATTACAAAAAACAAGACAGAAATGAACTTAGCACTCTACCAAATTTAACTGAACATCAAGGATAAGCATAAATGTATCCTATCCTTATCCTATCTAAAGTTGGCTAATGCACGCTGCTTTACAATGAAGCACACCCTCTAGTCTTCTTAATGCTACATCCTCATTTACAAATCTACATTAATGCTATACATAACTGCTATTATTATAACAAAAGGCACTCAAATATGTTGTACATGCTCCAACCCATAGAATGCTCTCTAAGGTATAACAGTAAGTTCTTCCTATAGACTTTCTCCTAGTCACCATCATGGGATCATAGCTTTAGCTTCAACTTTATCAATGTCAAGCCTCTTGCAAGTCCAAGGCCACTTAATTCAAGGTCCTATTAGAATGGTGACTTTGTGCAGGATGTGACTTCCTCTATGGGCTTGGAAATCCGTTCATCAACAAATATTCAAGTATCTAGCAAAAGTGTAGTGGTGCCTTCTCTAGCTACTATTGATAATCTTCAAATGTCAACAATGCATGCCGGTTGAGGGTTTGAATACCTTATCTTCACTTTCTCTATCAAGTGGGTCTTCTAGGAAGGACAACAACACAGTTGTTTTATCCTTTCAAACTTTCCCTCGAAAGAAATTTTGTTTTCTCAATAGCAAATCCCCCTCCCCCACCTAATATCAAAAGCACATCAAGAGCAACTCCTAGATGAGGTTGAGAAAGCTCTCAAACTTCCCCTAAATGGGCTACCTTGCTAACCTAGCTATGGAGGCTTCACATGTTTCCCACAAAGTGGAGGGGCAATGTGGTTGACTATGTCCTTTAACACTAAGAGGTCCTCCCTCTCCTATATCCTTTCCTTCACCACTACCCCTCTCCTCCTTACTGACCATGCCCTACTCTCCTTCCATCTTAGGGCCCCTATTCCATCCTGATTCCCAACCCCATTCCCCCCTACACCTCCATGAACCACCTTCCTCCTCAATGCTATCTCATGTGATGCATGAAGTACATCCCTTTGAACCTAAATCCCTAGAGCATGCTATCAGTCTGGTAAGGAAAGTTGAAAGTAAAAACATGGCTACCAAAAGAGTGATCATTAATGATTACAAAGAACATAAGGCTCTCTCTTTTAAGCTCACTCAACCAACAATGTTGACACCTCAGTAAATGGATGAAAAAAAAATGAGTGACAAAAATGCTAGGTTATGACTTTGAAATTATCAACAAAAAAGGAAAACAAAAATTGTGGCAGATGCATTCTCAAGGAAAGAGTAAGACATTGAGGATTTACTAGGTGCTATTTCCATTCTGCAATTAGGCCAGGTGGAAGAAGCAAGGATAGAATGGATGCAAGATGAAAGGGTATGCAATATCATTCAGTGAATATAGGAGGATCACAATGCAATACAAAATTTTATGTGGAAGAATTACTTGTGGTATCAACATCACTTGTGTAATTCTCAACCCAAACAAAAGGTCTTTTTGGAATTACATACTTCTCCTATAGGAGGAAATTCAAGGTTCTTGAAAACTTACCATAGAATCAAGAAAAAAAAATGGGAAGGTCTTAAAGCATGTGAGAGAAAATTTGTGGTTGAATGTGTGATCTACCAAAAGAATAAGGGAAAGACAATCAAGACCCCAAGGATCCAACAACCATTAGCCATACAAAGCTAGCATTGGGAAGAAGTTTCAATGGATTTTATTACAGGTCCACCCAAGTCCAAAGGAAAAAATGGCATCCTGGTAATCGTAGATCAGCTCATGGGTATGCACATTTTTGCTCTCTTTCTCATCCTTTTAAAGCAAGTAAGTAGCCACAACTTTCATGGAAATAGCCCAGAAGCTACATGGAATCCCCAAGATTATTGTAAGTGATAGAGATCCAATTTTCACTGGAAATTTTTAGACTGAATTATTTCTTGTTTGGGTACTCAATTGGCTCATAGCTCCTCTTACCATCCTCAATCCGATGGAGTGAACTAAAATTGTGAATAAATGTTTGGAAAGGTATCTTCGTCACTTTGCATTTGATAAACAAACACAATGGGTCAAGTGGTTGCCCTTGGTAGAATGGTGGTGCAACACATCCTTCCATACTTTATCAAAAATGTCCCCATTTATGGTATTGTATGGATATCATCCTCTATAGATCACATCAACCTTGAAAGGCACAGCAAAGGTTCAAGCAATGGATGACCACATAGGGCACCAATAAGAGGTGCTCAAGCTATTGAAGGACAACTTGTTTATATCACAAAATAGGATGAAACAAGCAGAACAACATTGCAATGACAAGGAATTTGAAGTGGGGTATTGGGTTTTTTGAGGCTACAACCCTATAAACAAATGCCACTCAAGCAACAAAAGAAGGACAATAAATTAGCATCCAAGTATTATGGCCACTATAAGGTGTTGCAGAGAATTGGAAGTATGGCTTACTAATTGGAGTTCCTACATCTTCACGTGTACATCTAGTCATCCATGTTTCTTGCTTAACGAAGGCAATCAATAACAAGATTCCAGTCTAAACTAATTTACGAAAGATTAATGAAGAAGGGAAAATCATACTAGAACCAAAAACTATCCTTGAAACAAGGATCAAGAAGTTGTGAAATCGAGCAAATTACTGAGTACCCCATCAAATGGAAAAACCTACTAATGGAAGAGCAACATGGGAAGATGAGTTCATCATGCATAAGCACCCATAGTTAACCGTGTATTGAGGACAACACTTGTATGAAGGGGAGGGCATGTTAAGCCCTTGAAAATCCCCATATTAATCCCAAACCCCATTATTAAGCCCTAGATATTGAGTTATTACATTTTATTGTTATATTATTAAGTAGGCCAAAACCTTTCATTGTAACCTTTCATTAAAATTGAACACTCTGTCTCCTATATATGCTTATATATACATACCAAGGAGACCTAGTCTTTTATCATTTTCAAGGCACTTGCTTCATAAAAGGATCTCTATCTTTGGGGATTTGGCCTCTAGATATCAATACCCATTTCTAGCTCTTTGCTCTTCCAAGACTATTGCCTCCACCACCCCTAGAAGGTGTTGGTTCTCTAAGGCATCCTAGCTACTCCAATCCATACCATCTCTCCTAACTGACTCCTCCCTTTTAGTTACTCTTTGGATGCTCCTGGACAACTCCTACCAACTAAGCAGGAGTTAACAGGGTGAATACAAACAAGATCTACCAACAATACATCTAGCTTACTTGGGTCTCATCTTTGTAGGGGCTCCCACTCAAGACGTCCTCTTATTCAGAACACTTTCTAGATCTCTAAAATTGCCTTATCATGCATCCTTAGTACATACACACAAGCATTGGTAGCATGCCCTCCAAATCCCTTTAGTAAATTTTTTTTTTCCTCTAGATAGAGAGAAATCACCACATCCTACAATTAAACAAATTATGTCATCTTTTCTATTTCTTATGGTTTAATTGATCTATAAGTTTCTTCTTCTCCAGTCATAAAGAGGGATTGCATATCGCAAATAAAAAACGTCGACATGAATACACAGTGAATCTAAAAACAATTAATATTAATTTATCAAACTATGAAAGCTTAAAACATAAAATTATGGCAGCTTCTTCACCTTCATAAGTCGATGAGCAAGGAAGATTTTATCTTCAAATGTCCACTATACTACAATATTAGAGAGCAATTGCATTGCCTTTTTCGAGGGACAGGTAGCTGCCTAGCCACATTCTTTTGATTCTTTCAATAAACCAATTGACATTGACTCATCATCATCATAAGAGAGGCTATTGAGCACAAATCTAAAACACTCCATTTGTCTTCTAGATTGGAACCTATCAGATAAATCACCTTCGATTTCCAAGTTGTCCCAATGGATGGAGACAACAAGAGGCAAGGGGATCCAAATATGAATCCATTGGGATCCCATTCTATGAGACCTCAACTCTCTAGCCCCAAATCAACCTCCTTGCGGCCCTTAAGGAGTTGCCACTTTAGACCATAACAACCACATGGTGTGAAATACCCTCCCTCCAAACATACTAGCAGACAAACTAGATACAAACAATGTCCAATCTAGACCAAATCTACATTGCCTTGGCAATAGATGCCCTCAATCAAGAGCAAACAATCATCTATTCATAACTTCTTCTCCTTAGCATCGAGTGTTAGGAGCAGGGCTCCCTCACTCCTAGGACCCCCACAACATCATACCACGATGACCCATAAGCCTTAAATATACATTGGAGGACACCATTTGCAAGTGCACTGGTGATTTATCTATTATCAATAATTCCAACAAATATATTATCCCTCGGCCCTTCCCATCATATTTGACCACCAGCTCTAGAACACCTTTTACACCTCCTTCTAATCTATTTTAGCATCACTTGCTCTAGGGATGGTGGTTCTTAGCCTACATCATGTCTCTTATATAGATATTATCCTACCTTATTGGGTTGCATTGCATGGAAGGCATCATTTGCATGTACACTGGTGATTTCTCCATTATCGATGATTCCACCAAGAAGACAGTCCCTTGGCCCTTCCCATCATCTTTGGCCACCAGCTCCAGAGCACCTTGACATCTTCTTCTAATCTATTTTGGCTTCACTCACTCTACGGATGGTGGTCCTTAGCCTACATCATGTCTCTTATTTATGTTATCCTACCTTATTAGGCTGTGTTGTATCTCACTTTGGACGTTTTTTAGAAAGCCCGGCTATGTTTCTTACTTCTATAGGAGATGCTTTCACACTCTAACATTGGACCTTTTGACTGATGTACTCTTGCAGTCCCATTGACCTACTGTTGTAGTTATTTGCTGGACATAAATATTATTTTCTTATCTTATCTCATCTCGGAGAGGGGATTGATCTATAAGTCCAAAAACTTTTGGCCCTCCATGGATTGTTTCTTATAATGACTAAAACATTCTTGGGATTCTCTAATTCCAAGACTGTTTTCTACAACTCTCGTGCAAAGGCTTCTTCTCACTTTATAGATTGAAGCAGATAGAGCGACAATTCTTCAAGGAGAATCATAGTTTTGGGACATCCATTGCTTTGCATGAAATTGTGGCACCCCAACTTTAATCCACCAACAGAAAACTTTGAATCTCTCCCAATCTCGGTGACGCTTTTTAATCTTCTCATTTACCTATGGAAGATGAGGTCTTAAAAGGCATTGAAAATCTTCTAGGTTGTTTCTTGTCCATCAGTCCTTTCCAGTGTTCCACGGGGTCGCGTCCCCCAACGTCGGGTGCACGCACCCCTTGCACCCGGGACGGGGAGTCTCCTGGGGGTGCGTTTCCCCACGCACCCTTTTTAGGGAGTCTTGGGGAGACGCAAGGGGGTGCGTTTCCCCAATGTGGGGGACGCGACTCCCCAAAAAGGGTGCTTCTAGGCGTCCCCCTTTTGAAGGGGAACGCAACTCCCCAAAAAGGGTGCTTTAGGGAGACAATCAAAAAAAAAAAAAATTATCTAGCTCTTCGACCTCCAGCTGACCTCTGCTACTTCGACCTTGACCTCTCTGTGTCCTTGATGTTGATTTTATTTTCAGTGCTAATTAATAAATTATCTATTTTTACTTTTCAATTATTGACCTCAGACTAATTCTTGACTCTTGACTCTTAACTATTTTTGAGTTTGAAACTTTGAGTTATATAAATTTACTATTTACTATTTAGTGTTCAAAGTTCAAACTTTAGTATCTACTATCTACTTCTAGTATGTTTTGCTTTCAATTTCGATTCTAGAATGATGAATGATGAAATTAATTTTTAAATCAATGTACATTGTATATTGTAGAATGATGAATGATGAATGATATGGAATCATGGATCAATGTATTTGAAGATTTTATTATTGAATGAACTTGAATTTATTTATTTAACAATGAATATGAACTTGAATTATATATATATATATATATATATATATATATATATATATATATATATATATATATATATATATATATATATATATATATATATATATACCCCGACGACTCCCCGCACCCCCGAAATTTCCCTAAAATTTCAGGGTACTCCCACACGTCCCCCCTGTGCGTCTCCCCGCACCGGAGTCTTGGTGGAACATTGGTCCTTTCCCAAGAAATGCAATTATTTTCTGTCCCATAATTTGCATGGAGATGGATGGCCTTCCGGCTGAAATGGGGTTAACCTTTGACTAATTGAGTTGGATGGGAACACTTGACTATAGAAATCTATATTTTGCTGTAAAATCTTTCACAACATGGGTAATGCTCCTGCCTCCTGCCCTACAGTTCAAAGAGGAGAATTACAAAAAATGAAAAGGATGAGGGACAAATCTTCAAACTGAAAATTGCATTCTCTGCTGCCTTCGGCAATGAGACATATGTGGCTGCAGGTAGAGAAGGAGACTATAGGCAAGACAAGAACAGCCCATCCTGCAGGTATGATGAATCAATCCAAAAGAGAACCATCAATAGCATGAAACCAAAAAGGATGAACAGAAGTATCTGTAGAAGACTCCATAAAGATGATACATAGTAATAATAATCTTTAAAACAATCCAAAGCTGGCAAAGAAAAGAAAATGGGCAGAGGAAAAGAAGAAAAGAAAAAATACCGGATTCAATCAGTGTTACAAGGAGATATTCAATAGAAATTAAGCATTTTTCAAGCAAAAGCACTTTTCTAGACTGTAGTGTAAGGACAGCAACCTATAACACAAGGGTATGGTTGGGGTCTTGTATTTTTTATTATACTAATAAAATTTCCCTTCGTTTATGTTACTAAAAAACTGATTCCTTATCCAATATATAAGGAACAGAACCACCAGACTAAAGGCAATCCTGACCAAGAATAGCATCAGTTATTAAATTTCTTACACTAGTTGGCGTAAGCAACAGATACTACCTACCAGCTCAAACATGTTTAATTCAATGTCAAAATAATCATCTTACCAAGGCAGGAGTCTCGGTTAGTTTTGTGTTGGTTTCAACTACTTCTCCAGATACAGGAGAAATAATATCACTAGTTGCTTTTACACTCTCTACTGCGCCGAAACTGCTACCTTTCGAAACCGACACTCCAACTTCCGGCAGGTCGACAAACACGACGTCTCCCAAGTGCTCCTGCAGGAATAATAAAGGAAGAGATTAGCACAGAAACCTTAACCAGTTTATTTCAATGTCTCACAGACACTATTGGTGAATAGGCAGGTTGTATATCGAAGATGTAGACTGGCATTCTAGCCCTTCAAAAGGAAATGGCATCCTAACATTGAAAATTAAGCTGACAATATTGTCCAATCTCTCAGGCCTGTGGCACCAATGCCATTTCAAAAATGTTTTCCTCGCCCTGCTTTCAGAACTACCGTTAAAACCCACCCAAGTAACCCAAATACCAATACACTCACCATATCCCCAACAATAGTGCAACTTTTGCCAGCTTGGTGTAAGCATTACCGTTAACACATTGGAAGCACAGGATGCAAACTAAACAGACAAATATCTAAAAGTTGAAAATGGAATGCAAGCATTGAAATTCCTCGAATAGCACTACTTTGAAGGCAATTATAATAGAAGGCTGGGACAAAGCCTTACGAACCTGAGCATGTTGGGTTATGCCCACAGTGCCAAGTTTTCCATCAGATTTCACCCACTCATGGGAATCTGCATACTTCAACCCCTCGATAACTGCAAACATAGATCTCGTCAAGCAATCCATTTTTATACCATATCAACACTCAAAGACCACAAAGGCAAAAACAAACCGAATGAGTCCCTAAAACAGTTCGTGCTGATAATGCAACCTACATTTTTAATTGATTTAACTATAAATCCACATGCAATCATCTGAAAAGAAATTCACCCATTACACCATATATTTGAATGCAATGAATATAACAGGAGCAACGAGGAAAGAGTGCATGTATATAATTGACCATCAGAAAATCCTCGAGAAAAAGGAACAGCAGGGAATCCAAGTGAGCGAAGAGGCCGTCTGCATCCGATCCCAAGAGATGTTGCAGCTTGCGATGCCCACACTCTCAACGCCATTGATGGATCCCAAGCTACAAAGATAAACCTCTGAGCTGGTGATAGACCACTAACATTAGCTGTGAACGTGGATGAATAAGTTCTCACGACAAAGATTATATCTTATTTTTCGGGGCAGTGCCCTGAGATTATCTTATTGTCAAAACTCCAGAATAAAATGGTCCACAATCTCGTCATCCACAATCGCACACACATCGGAAACACGACGGAGTGATTTCCTTTTAATTTCAAATGTTTTAAGGTTTGAACTTAATGGTGGTCTGTTCAAAGTTGTGTAATTCATGAACAAAATTCTTCTTAAGTCTTACATAGAAAAGAATAAAAGTTAAATACAAAATTATATTCTAAGATCAAATAAAAGTGTTGATGGCAGTTTAATTGGTGATTGTTTTGATATAAAGTCTTTGTGAAGTGTGTGGTTTAAGGCTCAAATCCCTTCTAAAAGCTTTGTGATTTATGTGTGGGTTGCATATGGGTTCACTAGAGGTTTAGTGGTAGAGGTGCATGTGTGGGGTTGCATATGGGTTCATTAGAGGTTTAGTGGCAGAGGTGCATGTGTGGGGCTGCATATGGGTTCACCTAGAGATTTAGGGGTAGAAGTGCATGTGCATATGGGTTCACCTAGAGGTTTAGGGGTAGAGATGCACGTGCATATGGGTCCACCTAGAGGTTTAGGGGTAGAGGTGCACGCGAGTATGAGCCCGATTCAATTACCAATTCGTTTGTTAAAAAAAAACAGTATAATAAGAAAATTTATTATAAACTTTAACGTGAAGATGGTATTATGCGTACTAAATATGACTTAGAATTTGGATCACTTGTTATTAAGCGAAAGCTTTAAGATAGTATTACATATACTAAACATGACTTAAATTTCAAATCACTTGTTATTAAGTGAAATGGGAGGAGAACGTAGGTTGGTACTATATGTGTTGATCGTGAGTTAAACTATGGATCATTTTTCATTGAGTAAAGGGTAGGTGGGATATTGATTTGATTTCTTCATTATGCCATTCCAAGATTTCAACTACCATATAGTGGAGATAGATATTTTTAATTAGCATGAGATCATAAGTACAAATTGGGCATATTTGTTAATAATTAACTATTTATATTAAAGACACTTAAAATAAGGTATATGTAAATGAATAGTCTTTTGAGATCAAACATGTTATCATTTGCTTACTACATGCTTTATCCAAACATGTCTTAAAAATATCTTCAATACTTTTACAATATTGATTATCAATAATTAATATACTTTGTTTCCTTGAGAGGGGAGTTCAAGGGTGTTGAGATGCAAGTTGTGATTTTGTATATCTTGTTTCCCCTATTGTTGTGTTCACACAAGCACTTTGTGACCTGCTATGTGTTTATGTGTCTAGTGCTTCTTGGCATCTATCTTGTTTGTCCCCTTACTTGTAGTAATGAGTCGTAGTTTTAGACAAAGTGTTGTAATCTCTCCTTGATCCTTTACTCCTCATATTTGTGGGTTATTATTGGTATTGACAAGCTCCTTGCCATGATAGAGGAGAAGGCATATCTCTTATGGATCCAATTTGAACTTAATGGTGCCATGGTGAATTGCCTCATAATAAGGTTGAAAAGTAAGCTTCAACTATTCTACATTTACAAGAAGACAATGAATACAAATTGCAAATGTATAAGTTTCTACTTCGTTAGGAAATTACGTAAGTTATATGTCCATGTATCTTTATCATTCCAAAGTAGGTATAATGAGGATTCTTCATTACAACTCCACAAATGAATTTAACCAATCATTGTGAATGATAGGCTGGATGTAGTTGATCTCTATATTTCATGTTGTTGGTAGTTACACTAACCTTATAAATTCAAGCTCATTAAGCTTTGTGTAATAATAAACTATTGCGACAAGGGAAATAAAGATGCTAGAAAAGGAAGGAGAAGTTATATCTTGTTCAAGATTGATTATTTAACTATTACTAAGCAAACTTGCGTTCCCACATAATTTATTGTGCAACTCCGGTCTTTTTGGGAAAACACTTACCATGCATCATGTGATCTAAAAGATGCACCCAACTTGATAATATTTCAACTATGTTACTAATTTACTTTAAGAATACACGACCTTCCTTAATAGAGTATACAATCTTTGTCTTCTAAAAAACATTGATTTTACAAATGCACACTAGTTCAATGTGAACAATGACTAGGAAGTGCTACAAAATCATTATAACTTAGTTTCAAATATCATTTTGTTAACACAAACCATTTCAAATGACATTATAAAAAACATTTAGTAAATAAAATACTTGTAAACCACATAAACAACTCACTCAAGAATGTGCATAAAAAATTGACTCTTGTCAATTAAAAAGATACAACATGTATAATAGAGTTGCAGCAAAGACAAGATTTCCTCTTGGGAAACATTCTCAATTGCACCAAACCTTTGCAACACTTTAGCTCACACCATAAATCTCCTTACAACATAGGCTATGATTCATTCAATATAAGGCCCCCTTTACTTGGTAGATTATTTATACATCAAAAAGCTAGGTTCCAACCTAGTGGGCTAGCTCTAGTGGTTGACGTGTGCTTTCAATTTCATGCAAAAAGTATTGATGGCAATCCCTTGGATTGGCTACCTTTGTTGCATGCCTCACTTAATCTCCTTGCAAGGTTAGGCTTCATAATCAAAGTCGACGAGGTTTCACTGGGTACTATCCACAAAATGTAGGAAAACTCTTAAGGGTTTCCTTGCGAGTTTTCCTTAAAAAAGAATATAAAAGTTAGGTTTTATAACTTGGCTCTTAAACTCAACATATTGAACATACTCACCAATGTTTACATTGATACATCATATATAACATACATATATTATGTAGTTGGTTTATAATAATTAAGTATGACTCCATCAAACTATAATAACCTTATCCACCAATCAATCATGGTGTTATATATTTGAGGGTGATAAGGCTCATTCCTAGTTCTTTAGATATGAATTTCAACTCAAACAATAATTTTGAATGTACCAATCATAATTGCAATGCCAACGAAAATCTCCAAGTCAACAACACTTGTTAGAATCCCCAAATGATAATGTGGAAAGTGGTTATACACCTCATTCATGCTTGCATGGTACAACGTGCTTATGCACCAATTTTTCATCAATCCCCACATGATGGCACAAATTTTTCATTAACCTTTCTAACACTTCTCCCTTGTTAAAAATCATTTTTTAATATGTAGATTGTCGTGAACTTCTCAAAGGTATATTTCCGATAGCATCCCTCTCAAGGTTAATACCCTAATAAGGGTACTACTACTAAATTCATTCCATCGAATATGTATTCTCTTTTTTCAATTGCATCATAAGTTATTCCATAGATATAATAACTATGATTTTGTATATTTGTATTGCTACCTACAATCAACTAACATGTAACATAATAATATTTCTTTCAACAACTCTCAATTGTTAATGCTCACAAATAAATAACATTTTAATGAGAATTTAATGAATAAAATTTAACAACTTACCTCTTTGATGATTTAAACAAAGATCATAGTAAAGTAGTATACCACCAAAGCTAGGAAAGGGAATATTGAAGAGACTGTAGGGGGACATTTTGCAAAAGATAAGTAGAGTGGTTTTTTGGGGGGCTTAGTGGATATTATGCTATGACTCACCATCTTTATAGTGACCTTATATAATCTTCCACAAATTCTTTAAGATCCTTAAGTTCCATGGATATAGTAATCCCTTTGTGGTCCCCTGACTCGTCTTATGCCTTATTAAAACACTATAAAATTTTATTGGAAACTATATAAAGTTATTCATGTAACATTTCTTTGCTTATTCTACCTCTAGTTGTTTGTGCAAGTACGCATAAATTATGGAAATTTCTATTTCTAGTTATTTCACGAATTGTAGATACATTACGAACATATATCAAAATTGTTAAATATTGTAGCTTGGAAAAGTGTTCGACTCTTGAGAGGTGTCATTAAGGCTAGGAACATTGAGGAATTAATTATCTCCAACCCGATGTATTTTTTCCTAAATTTCACCTAGGGAAAATATCTTAATTAAGTTAATTAGTGATTTTTAAAATATTTCTTAAGTCTAAACTTAGGGAAAGTGGATAATTAATTGACATTAATTGGGATAAGATTGATTCACCTCTAGAAGCTTGTAGAAATTTTCTATGATGATCTTAGCCATCAAATTGGTCAAGTGAACTTCTAATCATGGTCATTCATTTATGAATGAGATATTATGAAGGGAGTCGATGGGAAACATTGGAGACACATTGAGAGGGTGGATTTTTAAAGAGACGCCTGGAGGGTTTCAACAACAGTGATTGAGAACAAAATTTTCAGAGTTTATTCTTCACAGAGACTTCCAACTTCTGAGTTCTAGAGGGAGGTTCAACAAGGGCTGAATTATTTTTGCAGAAGGAGGTCGAGTTTGCCAATATGAGTTTGTCAGTTTACTAGTGCGAGTTTCTTTAAGGCTAGATCAAATTAGCAGTTTCCAATGTGAATTATTGGAGGTAGTGCGAGTGATCAAAGCAAGTTGTTGAAGGCAGCACGATTTCCAGAGAGAGGTCAAATTGTTAGAGGAGGCCGAGTTATTTATCTAGTTGTGCGAGTTTCCAAAGAAGATTGAATTTCTCCAGGTCGCACGTGTGGGCCAAGACAAGGTTGAACAGGAGGGTCGAATTACTTCTAGAGGGTTAATTAAATCATTGTAGTGAAGATCAATTTTTGTCGAAGCTTAACCAGTGTCAAGCAAGTAGTTAGAATTTCTCAATAATAGTTTTTGCTGAAGATAATAATATAAACCCTCATATCTAAAAATTGGTTTTCCTCACATTGAGGTTTTTCCAGGGACATTTGTCCAAAAATACTTGTGTTCATTGTGTAATTGGTTTCTCACACCTTTTTTCTGCAATTTTTATTTTGTGAATGGTGTCGTTCATGTTATTATTCATTACTTCCAGCAAAATAATTAATTTGTCGTAAACAAGTAATAGGAAATAGTTAACTAGGTTAATAACACCTTCTTGGTAGTCAAAAATTTCACAAAAATGTTTTATAATGGTCCCCATAAAGTTAAGATTTGTATATTTCTTTGTTTAAATGAGTTTAGGAAGTTCGTCAAGCAAGATTGAGCATTAAAATTGGTCTTGAGCATTAACAATATTGAAATGTTGTTCTAACAACTCCTCTAATGCTATATGGAAAGAGTAATGAAGTCAACAATACTCTATGTCTCTCTTTCCTCTTTACCATTGGAGGAAGACAAATCACTACTCTTACAAGGCAAAAAAGTATCCATCTCAGAGTTTTCATTTGGGCTTGTACAATAGTCTTCCCCAAAAGAACAAAATAACAATTCAAAACTTGAATTTAAGATTTCAATTTTCAACCATTGACCCTTACAACATCATTACCATGGAAAAACCTTTATATCATTAAAAATATTATAGAATTTCATCTCCATCCTTATTTTGATGGATTGACTAACAATGCGCACCACAAAGCACGGTTTTACAAAGCATATTTTGTTAAAGAACATAATTATCAAGGGTATCGATAATATATGTTTAGCCCTCCACCTTTAGTTAAATTCTTGCAAGTTTCCCTAATTCATGCTAAAACCTCAAGCTAGTTTTGGAAGAATCCCTCAACTATAATATTGTTAGAAGCCCTAAGGAAACACACATGGTGTTATGATCCTTGATCCTTAAAATTTAATCGCAAATAAGATATTCATAAAAGATAGATATGTTCCTCTACTTTATATATCAAAATATCCTTCAAGTAGGGCAACATCATACAAGAAACCTATTATAAAAGATCGATGTATATTCACTTCTCTCTTCAAAGGGTCAACCTCCTACTAAGGTAAACTCCAATACAAAATACATCAATACAAGATTCATAATAATGACTCCATCCTTATTGAGAGATAATTAGATAATCATAATCATAAATAAATTCTAGCTACCTAATGGGCCCTCTTTAATGAGGTCATATTATATTTATTTGATGCTAACTACTTAGTGGGTCTTATTTAACACTAATAGACATAGTTAACCTAGTCCACCTTATATTAAATAGCCACCATACCTACATTATCTTTAACTCTAGTGGGTCCATTAGCCCTATTACACTCCTAAGGAGGATACCACCACATAACATGATAAGAAATAAATGGAGATATATAAAAACAATGAAATATTTTTTCAAAATTTCATTATCATCCAACTTTAACTAAGAAAACCAATGTTGACAACTATTTGTCTTTAATGATAGGTGTAGTGTCAACTCGAAATATTGGATGTTTCATAAACTCACACACAATTTACCTAAAAATGTGTAAATAACACAATATTTACTTTCTAATTCAAATTTAATGTGAATTTACAAATTTATAAAATAAAAAAAACAAGAAGTCATTTTTTGACATTATGCGCAATCATATATAAATCTAAATATATTCATATTACATTTTTTACATTCTTTTCCCTAATAACATTTAGAATTCTAAAATAGAATTATAAACCATTTTATAAGATAAATTTAATATTAATATTTTATTTTGAAAATATAATTTTAATAAGTTGGTGTTATGTTATTTTATATTAAAATTTTAACTCCCCGATGGGGGTTCCATTAATGTTGGACAAGTGGTGGAGGAGGCGATGGCAGAGCCTGTCCGACCTCCACACGCGCCCTCACCCCATGTTAATTTGATGTGATAGCGCGGGGCAGTGTTGAAGCCTGTCACCCGAGACAATGGATATTAAACCCTGCTCTTGGAGTTGGCCAAGCTTTGTTTGGCCGCAATGGGAGATTGTAGTGTTTTGCAGTGTGGTAAGGGATGTGGAGCTCTTGCATGCCTCGTCGAGGTATCAACCTTGGGGGAGAGGCGGAGAAGCAAATAGTGGGTGTGCAACCTAAGGTGTGGTGATGGCGTTGGTCGGCCCTTGGGACCCTGGAATGCCTAGGGAGAATGAACCGGTCTGTATTCTCGTCGGTTCAATTGAGTTGTGCGTAGTGGTGCAGGTGAAAGGGGAGGAGCCAAGGCTCTTAGGCCTTGGAAAATTTCCAGAGAAATTCCATTTTTTTATCAATGTGCGGTGGGAAATTTGGTCGGGTGGCCTGTGGTTTTGGATTGTCCGGAATTGGTGGCAAGGCCACTGGTTCTTTGAGTCCCGGAGAGGAACTGTTGTTGTGAAGAACGAGGCAAGTCGAGGGAAGCATGTTGAGAAAATTGTGGAAGGGGCAGTTGGTCGACGCGAACCACCACAGAGGCATCGAGTCAGGGATTCCTTGCGTTGTTCCTCCTGGGTGTGGGGAGTAGTTTTCTTTTACGACAGGTGCTGGAGAGACCCTCAATTATCCTTGGGGACAGTGGTAAAGGTTACTTTGATGTCGGTTGCAGTGTTTGGGTGGGAGGTTGGAGAATTTTGACGACATTACGGGAGCGGTGGGTACGCTGGGATGCCATGCCACCAAGGTAGGCCACATCGTGGGGGTGGAAATTTGAGGCACACAGAGCAGTCGAAGCGGGACAATGGAGCATCATTGGATTCGTCTGGCAGCCGAGAGACAGAGGAGGGCGTTGCATGCTCTCCGGGTTGTGTGGTTGCACCAAAGATGCTAGAGACTATCGCCCCTCAAGTTCGAAACATCCAAGTGAACATGGACATCCTCATAAATCATAGGTATGATGACTGCAATGAGTTGGTTGCTTACATCAATGAAATTCAATTCAGCCAAAGTGAAATCATGGAACAACTGGACTACATGCGACGCCAACAAAGGCGCACCAACAACCACCTTCACAGTCTGGAAGTGAGGGTGGAGCATATTGATTTTCATATGCATGAATATGTTGGCCTCTTCGCAACTCCCCCTGTAATTCCCCCCAACCCCCATCCTTAACATGTTGCTTTACGTTTTGTTTAAATTTTTCTTTATTGTATGTATGTCATGGCTTCTAGGCCACCAAGGAATAATGAATGGAGCTAGTTGCTCATGTTATCCTCGAGGTCCTAATCTCAAATAGTTTGTTCAGACTGAGAGAAAGGGGCCTGTCGAGATGTATTTCGTAATCTGCACTTTGATGATAATCTAATGAAATGAATTTTGACTAACCAAAAAAAAAATATATATTAACATTTTAACATATTTTCCAAAGTTGGAGAGGTAAGGCTAATGGTACAATTAATAATAATAATTTGCAACCTACTTAATATTATATAGCAATGCATCAATCGAGAAATAGAAATTTGGTTTGGATTCAAAGTAAATAGTGGGTATGAAACTTCTTAACAAACAATCAGAAAGTGACACACATGTTCACATTACCAAAATTAAAAGTATTATTGTTTAAATTTAAAAAAAATCCAACATGTTTATCTTTCATCATTTGTAAAAAGTTATTCGTAAAGATGTGAGCAACTAGATGAGATTGAAAACAATCCACAAAGCATATTTAACAAATATTTAAAAATAAAAATATCATAAAATTACTCTTTCATCCTTTTGTCAGTGATGCTTTATTGTTATTATAAATATTATGCAAACAAGTGTTAGCATAAAAACCATTTTTCAAAGGATAAGGCCACACTTAAAAACCACATCCACAATAACAATATACACTTTATGAAAAAAAGCATAGCAGCTTCATCAATAACAATGTATAAAACATAAAGGAGTAAGAGTCTAGTGTGTTTTATCATTTAATGGGAAAAAACAATGAAATTTATGTCGTTTTACACAAATTTCATTAAACTACTTAGCCTAGGTGATTTTTAAGGCTCCCAATTCGAAAATTTGTTTCAAGGTGGTGAATGCGATGGGTGTCGAAAAATTACCAAACCCCAATGTAGGTAATGTTATCGAATGTAGGATATTAATGAAGATAATGGCATAAAATGTAGGATATATATATATATATACACACACGATGGGTTGATATTGATTTTATTGAAGAAAAAAACATCGACTTTATATATCATGTTTCATGATCTACTTTCATTTCTTTTCCAGAAATGGAAAGGGTACAAAACACATGGACTCAATAACATGTAATATTTGACATAAACCTCCACCATATTGTTTATCAACACACTAGATAGCCAAAATATAAAGTATATATATATATATATATATATATATATATATATATATATACACACACACAATGGGTTGATATTGATTTTATTGAAGAAAAAAACATCGATTTTTTATATTAGAAAACCAGTACATGTTTCATGATCTATTTTCATACCTTCTCCAGAAATGGAAAAGGTAAAAAACACATGGACTCAATAATAGGTAATATTTGACATAAACCTCCACCATATTGTTTATCAACACATTAGATAGCCAAAATATAAAGTAGATGTCTACATATGGAAAACAACCCAGATAAAAGTAAATAGCCATAAAACAAAAACTCAAGATATGAGCATAGTGCCCTCCTCCGTCACCAAACCATCCTATGTAAAGCTAAAGTGGATGAGACCGACAAGAGAATTTAGGCCTCTTTTGGAGAGGCCATCAGCCACCATGTTCTCTTCTTGGTATATATGTTGAAAATAAATGGTTTGGAATTCTTGTTTTAGTATCAAAATATGATCCAACCAAAATTTGAGACAAGGAGGTGCAAAGTTTGTCAGTCCCTGGATGTCATCAATGAGAGACTTGGAGTCACCATATATATGCATATGTTGAAAATATTTTACTTTGGGGAACCAAAGCAACCCCTAGAACGCCATAATTTCAGCTCTGGTATTGGTTCTAGTTCCACCCTGCCAAAAAAGTTCGTAATATGAGTGAAGGGAAATTGATATCCAAGCACCACATCCACATTTACTAGCCTGTATAACCCCATCGAACATACCTGTAGGGAAAAATATTTGAGAAGGAGGTACCTGCGCTCTAATCTTTTGGGCTTACTGTGCCTGATCCCCTTGAACATCTGCCCATGTCAGAATCTTGGAGAAAATACAAGAAATGTTGATAGGGGAGCCACTGAACGCCCGTTGATTCTGTGCAATCGATAATTCCCACAAAATATAAAAGGGAATATACTTATATTGTCCCTATCTTGAGGCCCATGAACATAGGAAATGTTACATAGAGTTAAATTTCCTAAACAGGATGTGGAGGAACCGAGGGACATGGTTCCAAACCTGTGAAGATACCGAAAATTAAAGAAAAAGGTGAAGTACTGACTCTTGGGACTGAGAACAGAGAGAACACCAACCCTGGCCTTGGTGTCCTATTTTGTTTATATTATCCCACGTCAAGACCTTGCTATGTCGAACCAACCAAATGAAGAGGATAATCTTGATGGGCATGAGTCCTTTCCAGGTAGATCTAAACCAACATAAGTTAGACAAAGAAAAATAGGACCAAATAATATACCTGTAGATCTCCATTAACACCATCAAGCCATGATGAGTTTTACCAAACCATGTGAGTTCATCTCCCATCACGTCCTTGTATAAACCCGCATGTCTGAGTTCCAAAATATATTCTTTCCAAAACTCTTCTTGTGATCCAACCAATCCAATGTCAGCAACTTCCTTCCAGACAGGGTAATGTTTGTTCCACCTCTAGATAATCTGACTTAGAAATATATGCCCCCTAGAATGTAGTGTGTAAATACATTCGTCCTAAAGTTCTTTTGTATGTCTAACACCAACAATTTTTTCTATTCCAATCAGGATCTTTGTACCCAACCCAAAGGACCATATGAGAAGTTGCAAAAACCACCCTTTCACCTTGTGAAATCTTTGCCAAATGTTTCTAATTCCAATACTGCCTCTTTTGAACCAAACATTGAAAGCTAACTTCCTCAAATATTTAGATCTGATTGTATCCTGCTAAATTTCGTTGTCGAATAACACTCACCGTAGAGATTTAATAAGTAGAACCCATTCGAAAAACTTCGTATTCAATAAACCCCAACCTCCATCGTCTTTTGGTCTGACAATATTTTCCTAGTTTACTGAGTGATATTTATTTATCTCTCCAATACCAGACCATAAAAAATGGGTGACAATGGATCTGTTCCTCTTAATAACTGTCATAAAAAGAGAAAACAAATGAGACCAATAAACCGATAATTTTTGAAGGACCGATTGGATCAAGTTGTATCCCCCCCCCCCCCCCCCCCCAAAATGAGCCACTTGTGAGTCCATCTGTCTAACCTATGTTGAAATTTATCCAAAATCTAGGTCCAGTCTTTATAATTATAATTGTTTGGTTTCAAATTTTATCCCAAATAGGTTAGGTTGTCCTCTAGTTTTTTAATTTATACACCAAATAAACTGACAATGTATTCTATCACCCCAGTATCCCCATTCAAATACAACATAAAATATTTAGAACCATTAGCAATCAAACCCAAGGCATTCCCATACCTCTTTAGGATAGCATAGAAAGTGTCCCATTGTGCACCAGAGGCCTGGCCAAACGAGAGGGAATCATCTACGAAGAATAAATGTGTGACCTCCACATTGTTAGCCATATTAATACCTCTGAAAATGTCGATACTTCTAGCATTTTTTAATCTTCAAGCTCAGACTGTCCATAACCATAATAAAAAGAAGAAGTGATAGAGAGCAGCCTTTTCGTAATCATCTACCAGTCTGAAAGAAATTTGAAGGTAATCCATTAATCAATACAAAAAAAAAGGGTGAGGAGACACAATCCATGATCCAGTCGACAATGTGAACATCAAGTCCCACCTTATTAAGAATGAGTCAAAGGAAATCCCAATCTACGTAATCATACGCCTTCTGCAGATTTAATTTCAAGACTACCACATCCAACTTCTTAGTGTGTATAGAGTGTAGGCACTCTTGTGCAATGGCAATAGAATCATGAATCAAGCGGTTGGGAAAGAAACCAAATTGTTCACGAGTGATGTGGTTTGAGAGATGAGTCTATGCGCCCAACAATAACTGTAGAGATAAGTTTGTATGTGATGTTACATAGAGAGATGGGTCTGAAATCCAAAAAAGAGGATGGATCCGAGGATTTCAGAATGAGGGCAAGAAATGTAGAATTTATGAAACCAGAGATAAGGTCAGTAATGCGGGATTCCTGCACCATGTCCCTTAGATTCTGGCTCGTCAAGGCGAAGAAATGGTTAAAAAATTCCATGGTCCAACCATCTGGACCTAGGCATTTATCCTTTGAGAAGGAATTTAGGACCATTTGAATCTCCTCCAGAGTGACCAAGCGATATATGACCACATTATCAACAATGAAAAACATGGCGGTGTGCTTCTGAATCCCCCAAAAAATATTTTCAATTTCAACTCCATTACAGGAAGAGAGAATTTTTCAAAATATTTCACCACCTGCCTCTGAATATCAACCGTGGAATATACAATATCTCCATCCTCAAACTTTTTATGCCAAATCATGTTCACATTCCCCCTATGATTTACAAATTGATGAAAAAATCGAGTGTTCCAATTGCCTTCCTTTAACCAAGTAGCCATGTTATTGAGGCACCATGTGATATCTAATATCCTGAGTATATCCCGCTTATTTTCCTCCATCACTTTAAGCCTAGTAATGACTAATAAGGAGGGGAAGGAATGCTCCATTGACATACCCAATCTATTAGTTTCCTCGATAACCCCTTGTAATTCCATTCTCAATATTTATTTCTTATGACACTCCTAAATCTTGACCTGAATCTTCAAGGTTTGTAGTTTCTTAGAAACCAAATCCATGGAGGAAATTCCAGGTTCTCCCTTAAAAGAATCCCATGTAGAGTTTACCAAACGAATAAAATCAACATCCTCCAAGCAAGCCTGGTTAAACTTAAAAGGGACCCCTCGCCGAAACTCCTCTTGTTTCCATTGAAGTACAATCGGGGCATGGTCGGAAATGTATGACATGACCACCCAGGAATGAGCATGTCCCAGGGATTCCAAAATATTTTCATGTAACAACAAGTAGTCTAATCTTTTTCCAATGTGTTCATCCACCACCCGACCGTTATTCCAAGTAGGAGAAAGGGGAGAGGGAAGAATAACCAACAAGTGATTATCAACAAATAAATCAACAAGATGCCCATCCAAGGGCTCCTTCCTACACCGAGCCTCCCAACATTCTTCCCAAGAAATAGTTGCATTAAATCACCAACGATAATTAGGGATCCACTTTTTAGAAGCCCACAAGCATCCAAGTATTCCCAGAATTATCTTTTCAAGGAACATATAGATTTAGGAGATGTATGTGACCAGATAAACCCTGAAAGTGTCCAGTCAATAAAATTCATGCAAAACATTTATAGGTTGTCGATTCAGCCCATTTAGGGTCCCAAAGAGCCACCAGACTACCTAATAGGCTTCATGAGTCCACCATGACAATATGCCAAGAAGGACAGATGGAAAATAAGTAGTCAAAGGTTCTCTCTTTATTTTCGATAACCTCCTGGATAAGAATTATGAAGGGTCAGATCGATAAGATGATATGTCTAAGAGAGGATATTTTTGTGGCATCCCCCAAACCACGAAGATAGAGAGAGACAATATTCATTATGGGAGTCCTAACTTGGGCACATTATCTCTAAGGGCTTGTGAAACAGAGGATGAAAAGATAGGTACGTCTCTGAGGTTTGAGTCTCCTTGAACATCCAGGATAGGGCATTCAATCAGCCACGAAAATGTCTACTACCTTGCCCTACCCCCCTCCCCTTCGACACACAGTGATGTTTAGGGTCAAATATAGGCTAATGTAAGGTATAGAAGGAGGCATCCCTGCCTTGTGAATGGAGAGAGTCGATAAATATAGAGACAATTTCAACATCAAGAAATCCAAATCACTCCCCCAGTGAGTTGTGAGGCGAGGATTCATGAAGAGCAGCAGCCGAAGGAGGAGGGGAAGTTGACGGAAATAGAATAATGAAAGGATTAGCAGAAGAGGATACCTGCACTGATTCATGATATTATCTAGAACGAAGCACCTCAAGAGACACTCGGGGGGGATTACAAGACAAAGGGGACACTAGAGCTTGAACAAAGACCGAAGTGGATGCATCATAGGTCTGTTGAGGCCCCTCACCAAGAGAAATCACACAACACACATTAGGACACTCTTTAATAACGAGAGAGGATACATGGGAAGATGGAGGAGAGACCATAGAGGAGGAAGGATCATCAGAAACAAAAATAGGAGACTATTGATTCAGAGGAATATTACCTTATTCACGTATGTGTAGATCTAGATCCAACCAAACTCAACCAACACATCCTGTCCTCCCCAAAAGATGCATGTCCTTAGAGGAAGAAGTAATACGCCAGGGGCATCTATCCAGGATGTGACCAGTTTGGTGGAAAAAAGGACAGCGGAAAGGGATGCCCCAGTAATCCATGCACTAATGAAGTCTAATTGGCCCCCATTCTAAGTGTATGTGTTCAGAGAGACCCCCTTTGAAGTCGATTTCCACCAAAATCCAATCCACTCGCTTATCGCAGGCTCCCAGATAACTCGAGTCAAATACACAAATATGCCCACCGCATTTCCAATCTCCTCCTGCACTCGTCGAGTCTAAAACTCAAGAGACAACCCCATTAGTTTAACCCAAACAAGATTATTCTAAGGAGTATCAAGAAGAGGATTAAACCCAATGTAAGAGTGACATATAAGAAGGAAATTGTGACCTAGCACCGACATGGATTTGAGGATGTGCTCGACATCATCCTGGTGAAGGAAATGGAAGCAAAACCAAGAGTTGATTAAGATACTAACCTTCAGATTATAACCAATAATCGATGCTCGTTTGGATTTGACCCAGTCCTGCATGTTTCCCTAAAAAAATCAGCAAAGAACCATTGACCCACTAATGTGCTCTTCTGCAAACTAGAGACTTTGTCTCACAATATATGATGACCAAAACTAAGAAGTTTTGGTTCGAGCAATTTTTTTATAGTATTCCCATGAAAACAATGGGAGGGCCGTTGCTGGGGAAACACAGGTTGTTCGTCGCAAGAGGGTAGAATATTGGGCACGTGGAATTGAGTCAACCACCAGATGTCTCACATGAAAAGTGGAAGGGCACAGTAGGTTCGAGGAGGATTTTGAATAAAAAAAATACAATTTAGCTTCCATCGTGGCCTTGATAAAATCCTCCTATAAATATATGTCAACGTCTAGATCGTCCATCCCCCACGCTATGAGTCAAATGCCAGAAATCCAATATCCCAACTACTCTAACAGGTGAGTAAATATCACAATACCCCAATTCAGAAAGGATGAAAGAAAAATCCTCCCGTACCACTTACCCGTTTAGGGAGGATGCAATCCCGAGACCATAGAATAAATACTCAAGGCATCAACAAAAATAATATGTCAGAGCATGACTCTGGGAAGATAATAAAAGGACCACCTTCCAAGGCAAGGGATCAACCATGATCAACCCCCCCCCCATAAAAATAGGCAATATTCAAACAATATCATGCCTCATTAATGAGGGGTTAGAAATAAGATCACAACTTAAATAAAAATAATGCCTTCCAATAAAAATAGCTAGATCCAAACATCTCCATTCCAAAAATGGAGATCCCCAAAGACCATAGAATAAATACTCAAGGCATCAACAAAAATAATATGTCAGAGCGTGACTCTGGGAAGATAATAAAAGGACCACCTTCCAAGGCAAGGGATCAACCATGATCAACCCCCCCCCCATAAAAATAGGCAATATTCAAACAATATCATGCCTCATTAATGAGGGGTTAGAAATAAGATCACAACTTAAATAAAAATAATGCCTTCCAATAAAAATAGCTAGATCCAAACATCTCCATTCCAAAAATGGAGATCCCCAAAGAAAGTGCTTCCAAAGAAACTTTCTCAATTAACACAAAAATTGTGCCTACCCGAAAAAAAAAAAAAAAAAAAAAAAAAGAAGAAGAAGAAGAAGAAGAAGAAAGAAGCATTGTCTAGAAACACACAAAGAGACCATGTGAAGGGCACCAAAGAGACAAAAAATGCAAAATTGGGAAAATGTCGATCACTGGAAAAAATCACACGTCCACCACCCCAAAGACATGACCAAAAATCCAAGTGAGAGGAGATCAAAACCAATGCAGTCTGATAATTGTGAAATATAAGCAACACCAACAACCAAAGCACCTCTACCACCTGAAAGAACACCGAAAATTGTAATCCTTATATGGTCTAGTAAAGACTAGTCGGAAGGTCTTTAACTTCTTTTGCAGGGGGGCTCCGAAGACACATATTCACAATTGCACTCTTTCGATAGAATAATGTGATTGTCATGTTAAATCATCAAAAGTATGAAATTAGGACCTATGATGATAATCCCACAAGAAATCAACAAATATAAAGTATAGTATGAAAATGGCGCTCAAAAACAAAAAACCCAGTTGCACCAACTTGTTTAATGGAATGGGAGGCATCTCCAAGAATCTAAAACCCCCTGTTGACAACATCAAAGAAAAAACCAAAGTGTTGAAAAAAAAGCTCTTGTTATAGAAAGACTAAAAGCATATAACCAAAACTATCCTTCACGAAAATCCATGGTAATAACATTCACATCCCCACTCCCTATTTCGCCTTCTCTACACCCCAAAAAATGTGACCCTTATCAACAAATATCAAGTATAGTAGGAAAATGGCCCTCAAAAACAAAAACCTGAGTTGCACCAACTCATTTAAAGGAATGGGAGGGATATCCAAGAGTTTAAAAGCCCCCCTATTGACAACATAAAAAAAATAAAAAGAAACTAGAGTGCCGAAAACAAGCTCCCAAGTGTGATTGTGGCATTCATGAACTATTCATCCATCCATCAAAGTTTAGATGGGTGCAAACTCCGAAACCATGCCTATTCTATAAACCTTGGTGCTGGAAAGTTTTTTGAACAAGTTTTGCAATATGAACCATATTACTAACACCACGATCCCTTCAACTTTCAATCAGAGGCGAAGGAAGAAAATGACGAATACTAGTTCTAAGCCAAGGTTCCAAGATCACTTTATTTTCCCCCCTTTTCCAGCTCTCCAAGCTAAGCCATTCCCAATTAGATCAAAATAATTTAATACAAACTACCAGATAATAAAAATATTTGAGTTGTCTTTTTCTGATCTGCAAATCTAATCTTCGATTGAAAATGGAGCAATATATTTATGCGAAACCACCAAAGTCCAGAGGTTATTTGAGGAACTTAAGCGCCAACTGGACTTAGCTTCCAAAGATTTAGAGAAAAGAGAAAGATCCTTCAAATCCCAACCACCTAGATCTTTGGGCTATGCAATAATTTCCCATTTAACCTAGGATAGGGCACCCTTTTCTTTTTTTGCTATACCAAATGAAAAATGAACTAAGCTTCCTAATATTTTCCAGCAATATGATTGTCCCAAAAAATTATAAGTTATATGATGTGATAATCAAAGTTTTGGTGATTTTATTTATGGTTTTTGTTATACGGAATTCTAATCTACGGATAAACTAGATTCCTTGAGTGTGGTGTTCCTTCACTCAAAACAACAGAAGAAAGACAACTATTATTTTCTCTACGATAAATAGATAAGCATAAGAGAAATAAACCTACTTTCGATCCTTCACTCTCGTTCCTTATTTCGTTTTTGTTGTCGCTCTCAATATAACTAAAGCCGCTAGATCGATACCTGCAATGAATGACAGAGAACAACAAACAACATACCAATATACAAGTATCTAATTATCTTAACCAAATCGAACACATTAGATCTGAGAATACATACACAATTGAGAATACAACTCACAAGATATAAGCATACATATGAGAAAATGAACATATATCTTTATTAAGAAAGTAGGAGGAGAAGATTACAACCAATAGATCAATTCATCGTCAACCTGCTCCATCTTCATTTTGTCCTCATCACACCAAGCATTAGCTCAACAACATAACAATACTTCCATCTCTCATCAATTGAGAATCCAACAACATAACATTACACAAATTTCTCCACCCCTAACAGTTAGATGAGTGCTCAATTTGTAGGGAAATTGAAGGTAGTTTCTCAATAAATGGAATTGAATGGCTTTCTAATAATAGGTGAGACATGTTTCCAAGTTCAGTGGTCATGGATGAACACTTGTATTTGAAGTATGGCACCTATGAGCTATTCTAGAAGGCACTGGACATGTGGATATTCCCAAAACAATGATGATTTCGCTTACAGAAGAAAAACGTACCCTTAAGTGTCGGGAAGTGCACTGCAATGCACCCTTGCATGGAGGTAGGTGCACTGCAACACACTTAGGCCCATGCACAAGAGTTTTGATGATTCAATGAGTCATATAATCTATAATTCAAACCTTGGAAATCTCATAGTTGAAGCAATCAATGGAATGAATTTTCTTAGGGCATATAGCAACTGAATTAGGGGATGATAGACCCTATTCATTGGTCTTGGGGGATGATGCCCAATTTGACTAGGTCTTGGGGGATGATGCCAAAATTGACATGTGACAATTTCCCCCTAAATCATGAAGTCAAAATAATGATAATATTTGGATGAGATGATTTACGATATGATGAGTAGGGTCTGAAGTGGACGGTGACCTACATCAATTTTCAATACATTACATCATGATATCTTACATCTTGGACATGAATTGCTAAGGGAGGCATACCCATTCTCAACACATAAACTATCATAACATGTACATAATTTAGAAATTCATCTATAGAAATAGACATGCCTACAGATATAGGCCCATGTTCGGATGATGATCTATATGTAAAGCCATCATACAGATGATGTGTACAATTCCTGAAATTGCAGCCCGGATGGATGAAACTAGATCCGGGGTCTTCTTATCTCGTTCACTCGATCGTTCAAGTACAAGTATAACCATGCGAATATATGATCTGAAGTCAAACATGGAAGACATCGGCTCATTACCAACGAATGATGTAAGTTGTTAACAAACACAAGAGAAACCACCGTTGATCTTAATGGCCCTCAAGGTACTGAAACAAAATTTGCAAGGCATGAATACATGATTTGATGTCGAACGCCAAATAAAATATTTCGGTAGAAGGTCCGGAAGTGAGAAACCTACCGATGATGTAGCAAGCTCCAAGGTACTGGAAAGATGTTTCTAAGTTAACTTCTTGGATGATGAGTTGATGTCGAAAGGAAGCAACTTTATCACGTAACGAGAGTAATGTTTTTGGAGATAAAATGTGACTTGATGTAGCAATGTTCAGGGATGGCGGTCATGAAAATGAAGGTTTATGAGTATTGCAGAAGATGAGGAATTACTGGATGAATTCTCTTGAACATATTGGCGACACTAAAATGAGTTGGCAGCATTGACCCAAAACTGAAGTGATGGTATGATGGACCATATGTATGATGAACTGTCAAGAATATTACCCAACCTAAAGACACGGTGATGAAGTGAAAGTGTCATGTTCAAGAGCGACCTGCTACCATAAAGTGTTATGTTATTTCTCCCAAATTTTCCCCAGTCATCGCTGACCAATACCTCTTTATTTTTTAACAAGTTTGAGGAGGGTAACATATGCTTGATATATAATTTGAACCTTCGGGTGAATCCATTGCTATTTAATTATTTAACGTGTCTAGCGATAATGAAACTTGATCTTGCCATGATCGACAAGTCCGTCGCTATCTTATGTTTTAACGAGTCTAACAACAGTGAAAACCCGATCCTTTTTCATGTTTAGAGAGTCTGAAAAAAGGGACAAAAAGAAAACTCCATGAGTCCTTTTTCATAAATTTGTCACTCAGGTCCAAAAAAATGTAAAATGATACTTGAGAAAACCTCTTATCCATGTTCGAATAAGGTTTTCCTTTTTCGTAAATAATCTATCTCAGTTTGGAAAAGGGTTAAACTTATACCGACTAGATGTCGTTTCATTTACTTTTACGAGCTCGAAAAGACAAGTGCTCGGAAATATTTTCACATTATCGGAGTCTGAAAAGAGCTAAAAGAAGACTCCAGGGGGTTCCTTTTTCGCATTTATCAAAGCTCGAAAAAGAGATAAAAGTGTGTTTTAATTCCTTTTTTTTTTATCAAAGCTCGAAAAAAGAGGACAAAATTATTCTTTGTGGTCAAATCATTCTTAGATAGTTGTGCAGTCTAAACTCACTTTATCAGCTATAAAACCTGTTCAGAGAACCATCAAATGGATCAAAAATACTTGTTTCATAGTAAAAATGAATAAAAACCATAGTCACGACATTAAATATGATTAAAATAATCAAAATGACTAATAAAAAGAATTTTTTCCATTTCATTTTTACCATTCCATAGTTACCATTTGAAAATTAGGAGATCTAAACAAGTTTTTCCCTCAAACTTCAGCGGTCAAATGCGACAGTTTCAGTGGACGATTTCTCTTTCCGTTTGATCTAGGTTAGATCTATGAACCTTATCTTTCTTTTAGTATCATTTATGTCGCATTTCATGGTAATTTTTTAGGGTTTTGAGCCCCTTTGGGTAAACACGAGTAGCAGTTGTCTGTTTAAAATTGTTCAGTAGTTCCATTCCAG
Source organism: Pinus albicaulis (assembly GCA_034641835.2). NCBI lineage: Eukaryota > Viridiplantae > Streptophyta > Pinopsida > Pinales > Pinaceae > Pinus > Pinus albicaulis. Next base: position 720,438,347 of record CM076578.1, on the reverse strand, counting down.
TTTCATATTGTATGGGTAACTGGAAGTGGGTTAAAAAGGTAGCGGCTAAGGCGGTGAAATTATCAAATGAATCTCGTGGTAGTTCAATGTACCACTTTGTCGCTGAACCTGTAAGCGTACGCTGGAAAATACATAGTTTAACAGAGTCAGCATTTAAGGATTTGGATGACCACCACAAATGATAAGTCATAACATGCGTTGACGGGTCTTCTCCAGGGTTTCCATTAAATTTAGGAATGTTGGAGGGTAATTTATGTGATATCACTGGCCACCAAGGATAACAGATGATGGGGTCATTGGTAAGCTAGTTTAAATGAGGTGATTCTAATGTTGCGACAAAGGGAAACTGTCGATTTAAGTCAGGTTGAGCATAACCAGGATATGATGGAATTGCTTGGGAAACAGGCCTTTGAGCACCACCATACGGCATTTGTTGTTGGTAACCGAGATAGGGGTTGTTTTGATGACAAAACGCATGAGGGATCTATTGACCAAGACCTGGGTAAGCTACTTGTTGTTGGAATTGTTTTTGTGGCATTGGAGGTTGTGGCTGCCAAGGTGACTGTCCACCAAGATTATAGCCCAAACCAGAATAGCCTGGACCCGATTGTGAATAGGTAAGACCGATAGGAGCATATGACATCCCATAAAAGGGTAATTCGGCCTGTGACTGAAAGATTCCGGATACAAGTGGTTGTTGTAAACCAGCCGAAGGAGTTGGAGTCTGGAGGCCCAAAAATTGAGGGTAATGGGTTGAGGGACCCGCCTGAGACGGTTGAGGTACAACTAACTGAGCCTATAAAATGGGTAATGAAGTATTAACCAGTGGAGTAGATGTAGGTGCAATAGGTTGAACCGGTTGATATGAATGCACAACCGTTTGTGGTTGAACAAGCAGTATAGGTTGCCACTGAAAAATAGTCATTCCAACATTTGGGTGACCATAAAACAACAGAGTACTGTCAAAATGGGTGACCATAGGTTTCCCCCTAGCATGAGGAGTATAATAAGATGGAATATGTTGTTCTCCAAATGGTGGGAGTCCAGTTGAGATTAAACTGGATGGAATATACCAAGATGGACCAGCTTGATGTCACACTAAAGGTGTGTATAAAGGATCAATCCATTCAGTACTCATTAGAGATATACTAGATAAAATACTAGAAGATGACATGGGTGAAGTCCATGGATTTGAGGATGCACTAGAGTAGGTTCTAGATAATGATTGGTAACCCAGTGGGATAGAAGGACCACCATAAAGATGTGACTCTGGTGATGTGGTGAACATCGACAGAGTAGCAATAGTAGATGATGTCACAACTATAACAGATGGTACAACCAAATATGTTGACTCAAACATGGTTAAACGACCCAGTGTATACCCTATAGGATCTATGGGAACTAAAATTGAAACAAGATCAAAATAAGCAGTGTAAGTCAACCGAGGAATAGACTCGTAAAGATAAAGTACCGATCCAAAATGAATTGGAGTTGAGGGGAATGCTTCTTATTAAGGTTCTTCCTCAATCAAAATCAAACTAGGTGGAAGAATTTCTTCGTCTGGACTGAGATATATTTCAGGTGGTTGACTACGCGATAGTGAAGAAAGGTAAATTTGGGCATCATCCCCTAAGATCAATGAATAGGGTCTATCATACCCTAATTTAGTTGCTATATTCCCTAAGAAAAGTCATTCCATTTATGGCTTCAAGTGTGAGATTTCCAAGGTTTGAAGTATATATTATATGACCCATTGACTCATCAACGCTCCTCTGCATGAGCCTAAGTGCGTTGCAGTGCACCTACCTCCATGCAAGGGTGCACTGCAGTGCACTTCCCGACACTTAAGTGTGCGTTGGTTTCCTAGGAGAGAAATCATTATTGTTCTGGGAATCTCCACATGTCCAGTGCCTTCTAGAATAACTCATAGGTGTCATACTTCGAATACAAGTGTTCATCCATCACCACTGAACTTGGAAACATGTCTCACCTATTATTAGAAAGCCATTCAATTCCATTTATTGAGAAACTACCTTCAATTTCCTTATAAATTGAGCACTCATCTAAGTGCTAGGGGGGGGGGGGGGAGAAATCTGTGTAATGTTATGTTGTTGGATTCTCAATTGATGAGAGATGGAAGTACTATTATGCTGTCGAGATGATGCTTGGTGTGATGAGGATAGAATCAAGTTGGATCGGGTTGACGATGAATCGATCTATTGGTTGTAATCTTCTCCTCCTACTTTCTTAATAAAGATATCTATTCATTTTATCATATGTATGCTTATATCTTGTGAATTGCATTCTCAATTGTGTATGTATTCTCAAATCTAATCGGCTCGATTTGGTTAATTTAAGTAGCTACTTGTATATTGGTATGTTGTTTTTTGTTCTTTGTCTTTGATTGCAAGTATCGATCTAGCGGTTTTAGTTGGATTGAGAGCGATGTTAACAACGAAAGAAGGAATTAGAGCGAAGGACCACAAGTAGGTTTCTTCCCCTTCTGCTTATCTATTTATCTTAGAGAAAATAATAGTTGTCTTTCTTCTGTTGTTCTGAGTGAAGGAACACCACACTCAGGGAATCTAGTTTATCCGTAGATTAGAATTCCATATAACAAATTGGCGACTCCGCTGGGGATGATGCCCAAATTGACCTGTAACAGCTTTGATTATCTAAAGGTTAAGGTGGAATGGTAATATGCATCTCACTTTATAGTAACAACAACAAATTTCGAGAAAGGCTCATCTAAAATTTAGTTTAGATGTTTTTAAATTTAGATGATGAAATTTTGGGCTTGGTCATTGTATTCAGTACTTTGAATGATTGGTGTAGAAAAGGTGACTCTTAGGGATGTATGGATGATAATTTATAGAAGACATATTAGCTTGTATGTGAGGAATTAATTGACACCTAGGTTAATAAAGAATGTATATTGCATGTGATCATGCCTAATGGAGAGAGGATTGTCTACAATAGACTCAAGGTTGTGGTGGTATTTTATGACCCCATTAAATTTAGGAAGAATGACTTGTGTAAGTTGTGGTATACTTGGTCTTAGATATTGTAAATGCATAGAGACAATTATGAAGAGCTTGGATAGAACCATGGAATCACAATAAACACCTATTATTTTGATCATCAAAGGGGTTAGTTAATGCAGGTAATTGTGTGTTATGAAACCAGCTCCAAAAATAGAAGAAAAGAGAGATCAACGCCTTAGAAATAAGCCACTTCGAGGGGGAAACCTCCTTTACATTACATAAATGAACAATTACTAGATGCTAGAAATGAACAAAACTTCCTTCTATATATAGGGGTCCATGGGGCCACAATATAATCCTAGCCGACCTAACAATAATAATGTAAGGGCACAATAATAACAATATTGGGGTTACAGGGGTACAACAATAATAATAAGGGGGCTACAATAATAACAATAAGGGACTAAACTAGTAATATAGGGACATAACATGTCCCTCTCCTTCAAAAAAGTGTTGTCCTCAACGCTTGAGTAGCTCTGGGTGCTTTTGTATAAAATTCTCATCCTCCCATGTAGAATCTTCAGTGGGTAAGTTCTTCCACTTGATGAGATACTCTGAAATTGATCGATTCCGTAGTTGTCGAGTTCTTGTTTCCGTGACCGCTTCCGGTTCCAATATGATTTTTCCTTCCACATCAAGTTCTGGCAATATTTTTTGAACTGGAATATTTTCACCTATAACCTTCTTTAAGCACGAAACATGGAAAACTGGATGTACTCGCGAAGAAGCAGGAAGCTCAAATTTGTATGCCATAGTACCAATCTTTTGCAACACCTTGTAAGGACCATAGTACTTTGGCGATAATTTATTATCCTTCTTAGCTTGCTTGAGGGACATTTGTTTGTATGGTTGTAGCCGTAAAAATACCCAATCTCCTACATCAAAACTTCTCTCGCTGCAATGTTGATATGCTTGTTGTTTCATTCGATTTTGTGCCAAATTTAGGTTATCCTTTAAGAGTTGAAGAACTTCTTGTTGATGCTCGATGTGATCTTCCACTACTTGAACCTTCGAATTTTCTCTTAAATACGATGTGATGGAAAATGGATGATATCCATAAAGTGCCATAAATGGGGTCATTTTTGTTGCAGTATGGAAGGAAGCGTTATACCACCGTTCAATGAGAGGTAACCACTTGACCCTTTTTGTTTGTTTATCATATACAAAACAACAAAGATATCCTTCCAAACATTTATTCACTATCTCAGTTTGACCATCGGATTGAGTATGATAAGATGAACTATGAGCTAGTTGAGTACTCAAATAAGAAAATAAGTCCATCCAAAAATTTCTAGTAAAAATGGGATCTCTGTCACTCACAATAATCCATGGGTTTCCATGTAGCTTTTGAATTGTGTCCATAAATGTAGTAGAAACTGTACTTTCTTTAAATGGATGAGATAATGCACAAAAGTGTGCATACTTGGTAAGTCTGTCAAATACCACCATGATGACACTCTTTCCTTCGGACTTGGGTAAACCTGTGATAAAATTCATTGAAATCTCCTCCCAACGTTGACTTGGAATGGATAAAGGTTGTAGAAGACCCGGGGTCTTAATTGTCTTAACTTTATTTTGCTGGAAAACCAAACATTCCGCTACAAACTTTTGAATATCAGATTTAAGGCCATCCCAAAAAAAATATTTCTTCACCCTGTGGTAAGTTTTTAAAAATCCCGAGTGACCTGTTAAAGGAGAAGTGTGCATTTCAAAAATAAACTTTTGTTTTAGTTGGGAACTCTTACAAAGATATAAGCGATCTTTGTACCATAAGGAATCATTTTTCCAACTAAATGTATCATATGTACTAGGATCTTGCTGCAACTTTTGAATGAGTGTCCACACTTCTTCGTCCTTCTTCCGTTCATCCCTTGCTTCAGTTATCCAAACTGGCTGGATAATAGAAATGACACAAAGCAATGCTTCCACCTCTTCATTATTTCTTGACAGTGCATCTGCAACAAAATTTATGTTCCCTTTTTTGTAGATTATTTCAAATTCATAACCTAACATCTTTGTGACCCATTTTTGCTGCTCTTTTGAAGATATTCTTTGTTCCAAAAAGTGTTTAAGACTATCATGATCAGTTTTTACCTTGAAGTGTCTTCCCATTAGGTAAGGTCACCATTTCTTTAGTGCATGTAGTATTGCTAACATTTCCTTCTCATAAATAGTTTTATGTAAATACTTTCCTTTGATTGGACGACTTTCAAAAGCAATGGGTCTTCCTTCTTGCATTAAAACAACACCAATTCCATTTCCCAAGGCATCACATTCCACAATAAAGGTTTTTGTGAAATCTGTCGTAGCTAAGACCGGTGCTAGGCACATTGCCTCTTTAAGATGTTCAAAGGCCTTAGTTGCTTCAGGAGTCCATGAAAATGCATCTTTCTTCAATAATGTTGTTAGAGGTGTTGCTATTTTCCCAAAATTCTTAACAACCTTGTGATAATAACCTCTTAACCTGAGAAATCCTCGCAACTGCATTATGGTTGTGGGTACTTTCCATTCCTTAACGGCTTTAATTTTGTTAGGGTCTACCTTAACACCCTCGTGAGATACAATATGACCCAGATATTCCACCTCTTGTACTCCAAAGAAACATTTGGATGCTTTTGCATATAATTTTTTCTCCTGCAATAGTTTGAGCACCTTATCAACATGTTGAACATGATCCTTCCAAGACTTGTTGTAGATTAGTATATCATAAAAAAATACTAGCACAAATTTTCTAAGGGTTTGAAAATGGAATTCATCAACCCTTGAAATGTAGAAGGTGGATTTGTAAGGCCAAAAGGCATGACTAAAAATTCATAATGACCCTCATGAGTTCGAAATGCCATTTTCGGAATATCTTCAGTCTTCATTCTAATTTGATGATATCCAGAATGAAGATCCAACTTGGTAAAGTAAATTGCTCCATGTAATTCATCCAATACTTCATCAATAACAGGAATGGGAAATTTATCTTTAATAGTGAGCTTATTGAGCTCCTTATTATCTGGACACATGCGCCATGATCCATCCTTCTTGTGCACCAATACTACTGGAGCAGAGAAAGAACTTTGACTAGGTTGAATTATACCAGCCTCTAACATTTCTGCAATCATACGTTCAATTTCGCTCTTTTGGACATAAGGATATCTATAAGGCCTGATGTTTGGAGGAACACTTCTTGGAATCAAATGAATAGCATGATCATGATCATGAATAGGTGGGAGTCCTTTGGGATTTTCAAACACCTTGGAATGATTGTACAAGACTTTTTGGAGATATGCAGAAATAAATGATTTTGATGTTGGAACTTCTACTGAGCACAACTGTGCAATTATGCCTCGTTGTTCTTTATTCAAAAGCTTTGTCATGACATTAGAGCTTATTATCTTTCCCGGCTTCCCTGCAATACCTCGTAATTCGACTTCCTTTCCTTCTGAAAAAAATTTCAAGAAAAGTTCTTGAAAATTAAAAGCTACCATCCCTAAATATTGTAATTATTGTACTCCTAGTACAACATCATCGCCTCCCATTGGAATGGAAAGCATTAGACTATTAAATAAATATTCCCTGATGGTTAGCTTGATATTATGGCATTTTCCAGAGAAATTTATAGTTCCTCCGTTTGCAACCATCACTTGACATTTTGGTACTGGGTATAGGAGACAATTCAATTCCTTGGCTACCTTACAATGAATAAAATTATGGGTACTACCTGAATCAATCAACCCTATTATCTTTTTCTTCTTGATATGTCCTTCTATCTTGAGAGGAGGGTAATCTCTACCAATGGCTGGCACGATATGGTCTTTTGACTCATTTCTTCCTCTTCTAGGGTTTTTTCCCGGTGTATATCCTCTTCTTGAATATCTCTTTTTCATTTTCTTTCTTCTTCCTCTTCACAAATCTTAAAATAATTTTCAAGACACTTATGACCTTTAGTGTATTTGTTATCACAACTGTAGTAAAGCCCTTTTTCTCTTTTTTCTTCCAATTGTTGTGGTGTCAACCTTGTAGGTTGTGGAAGTCTAGGAATCGCAACACTTCCATGTTTATATATGTGAGTGGTAGGCTACCTTGTCGTCATAATTTTACATTCAAATTTTCTTGTCAACCTGAATGCCTTTTCCAATGAATCATGCCTCCTAAACGCGAATTTTGCTATGCTGTATGTTATCCTTTAAAGTACCTATGAAGAGATCAATCCTGTGTTCCTCTGGAATATCAGTTACCCTTATATTCAATTTTTGGAAGTCCACAATGTGCTCCCCCACTAAACCCTTTTGTTTGAAATTTATCAATTGGCTAAAGAAGGTGTTGCTCTTTGTATCCTCATAATGTGCTATCATTTTCTCCGTAAAAATTGACCAAGTGAAATTTTTTTTACGGGAGCAAAGCCATCGATACCATAAAAATGTATTTTGTTCTAAATTTAAAGTTGCAATGCGTACCTTTTGTGTGTTTTGCACATTATTGAGATCAAAATATTGCTCCATCTGTAGTATCCATGTTACAGGATCCTTGCCATAAAAATTCCTCATATCCATCTTTGGAATATGGTGGTTCTTCCTTCCAACATTCGAGTCTATGAAATCGTGATTAACAATTATTTTGTTCTCATCATGAGTTTCCTCTACTATCTTTTCGCCATTAGAAACATTTATTGTATCAACTTTTTCAAAACTTCCATGTCTGCTTTTAGATCATTCTTAATGTTTTCCATGTTTTCCTTCATTTTTTCATCAATCTTAGCTTCCATGTCATCCATCTTAGCTTGCATGGCATCCATCTTAGCTTCCATGCCAGCTTCCATTCCATCCATCTCATTTTTTGTTTCTCTTTGCAAGAGCGAAATTTGATGCACTTGCTCTTGTAATTTTGATATGTCATGTCACATTTCTTCATCTTCATGAGTCATAGTAGAGACTTATGAAGGATTAATAGGTGTTGAATTATTTTTAGGTGGAATTTTAGAACCAAATACTGACATCTATGCTACAATATTCCCTTGGAATCAATTCAAACTTATTTTTCACACAAGACTTATGCAATTCGGAAAAAAATACACAACTTTTTCTTACTTTTGAGGAGCTCGAGATTGAAACTGAATTATCTCTGTGATTTTTTATCTTCAATATCTGAAATTTGGCCATGTCGTAGCCCTCCGAAGCTTCTTTCAAATGCCACAGTTCTAACCTGATTTGGATTCTTCAAAGAAAATTTATACCCAATCTCCCACACTGACCTAATTATGGACTGGTTCAGCAGAGCGAACTTGTATGATGTGCCATGTGTCACTGTTTCCTCCTTCGGCTCTAAAATTAATTCAAATGAAAACTTTAATCCATGTACTTTCGGCCACTTTTTATAGAATTCCAATCCGATGCTCAGGGAGAGAGTTATGACGATTTTCCCACGATCACCTCTTTGAGATGAAATTCGGGAGCCTAAAACAACTCTAACTTCCACAGATGATATGTCCGAAAATATTGCGAATAAATCTCTGAATTTTTTCCACGAAATTCCTCAGGATTTCGGCTTCACTTTGTAAAAATTCATCTTCTGAACCCTTGTATAAAAAAAATTATAGCGAAAATGCCACGATGACATGTTTAGGTTAAATTTAGGAGCCTGCAAAAAGCCCTAACTTCCACCAATCATATCTCTGAAAATATTGTGAAACAAGTTCTGAAATTTTTCCACGATGTTCCTCAGGATTTATTCTTCGTGCTCTAAAAAATTCAGCTTCTGAAACTTCGTAGAAAAAAAGTTATAGTGAAAATTCCATGATGACTTGTTTGGAGCTGCGAAACCCTAGAATCCAAAGCTTTGATACCAAATGTTATGAAACCAGCTCCAAGTATAGAAGAAAAAAGAGATCAATGCCTTAGAAATAAGCCACTTCGAGTGGGAAACCTCCTTTACATTACATAAATGAACAATAATTGGATGCTACAAATGACCAAAACCTCCTTCTATATATAGGAGTCCATGGGGCCACAATATAATCCTAGCCGACCTAACAATAATAATGTAAGGGCACAATAATAACAATATTGGGGTTATAGGGATACAAAAATAATAATAAGGGGGCTACAATAATAACAATAAGGGATTAAACTAGTAATATAGGGACCTAACATTGTGACCCTCTATTTTTATCATTCCATCATATTTTCTCTTTTGTGGTGTTGGATATAAGCAATATCCTAGTTTTGGCCCTTTCAATGTTTTGGATAAATGGCTATGATGACAGGAGTTAAGCCATATGAACTTAGATAAAATGACCCAATGTTGGAATGATATAAATATCTTTTATGAATTCCTATTGTAGAGCTCAATGCTAAGGCCCAACTAGTGAATGTTGTTGAAATGACACCAAGAAATGACACCCAATGGGGGCTTCTAATTTAATTTTCCCTAAATTAAATTGGAGAGAAATTGTAATTTCATCTCATGAAAACTTGCATTAGTTAAATAAGTTAGAAATACTGAGTTAGATTAGGAAATTCGAGTTGGGGGTCTAAGAGGAGGCATGTAGAGGATTTTCCTATTTTTAGGGGGTCAAGTTATAGTTATTTGTGAGTTATAATTAGTTAACTCAATAAATTAAGTTAAAATAAATTTAATTAGTTCTAACTGAGAGATGAGCTTATGAGAGGTCCAGTGAATTAAATATGATTTAATTCACAAGTAGTGATCAATCAGTTAATTGATAATTCACTATAAATAGTTGTTGCATGTCAGTTTTAAGGAAGACCGAGTTGAGAGTGAGGTTAAAGGGGAGATAGCTAGTAGTTGTATAATTAGAAAATTGTACAGGTCATGCATGAGGTCACCAAAAAGCCTTAGATGAATTGTGCTATCAATTCCAAGGAATTTCCTAATTAATAGGGCCACAATTCCTCTAGGAATGCGTAAGCAAGGTTGGGCAGATAGGGGCTAAGAAATGGTTAAGTATTGGACTGATTTTGCCTAGACCATAGTGAGACAGTCAGCAGAGTGCAGAGGTTTATCAGTGTGAGGAATATCATTGTATTGTTTCATGGTCTTGACTTTATGAAATATACAGATAGCGGGGTTTTGAGCAGTCACTTTCCCCAGATACATCTTGTGCTGTGCAATCGATTGATTTCTTTCTCTTACTTGTTTGTGATTATGCGATTGAATTTGGTTTCCGCAAATTTATAGAAGTGATTTAGTATTTTGTTTTAGTACATTACAAGATCAGATCGAATCCATTGGTTTAATTTCTACATGGTATCATAGCAGGAATAACTATAGAAGAGAAAAATTAGAGTTTGTTTTGAACAGGTATATCGAATCTACAGATTTGTTTTTCAAGACCCAGTAGTAGATCAAGATGTCTTTCAATGGTCTGAGACTCGAATATGTGCTCGAGGGAAATTTTAATTACATAGCATGGAAGAACATGATGGAGGCAATGCTATAGGAAAACAGACTGAAGGCATTCATTAATAGTGATATTTCTTAGCCCGTGGCAAATAATGCTCAACAACTTGATGCATCGAAGAAGAATGTAGCAAATGCGAGAAGGATATTGTTAGAAGGAGTTCAAGATCATATTGTCTCGAATCTCCATGGGAAGGCGACTGCATATTTGATTTGGAAGGCCTTGACAAATCTGTTTCAGAGTAGCAGCGACCATAGGAAGATGGCGCTGAAAGACAAGCTCATAAAGGTCAAGATGGAGAAAGGTGACACGATCCAAAAATACTTGACGAAGTTAACTCAGTGTAGAGATGAGCTTGGAAGTGTTGGCGTGATAGTTTTATAGGATGATTTGGTGATCCTAGCACTTCTAGGCCTTCCCAAGAGCTGAAATAACTACCAGGACTTTGTGAATAGGAGGGAGAAACTACCAAAGTGGGAGAAATTTTGGTCAGACTTGATACAAGAAGAGTTTCGGCAGAGCACCAAAGATGGATCCTCATCAAAGTCTGATGATGAGGAGAACTACAGGTTGGCTGGAAAGGCGAAGAAAGGAAAAGGGAAGACATCCCATTCCAAATTAGAGTCCGACAAGGCAAGCAAGAAGCGATACTTGTCAAAGGTGAAATGTTTTCACCGTCATGAGCATGGAAACTATGCCACAAATCGTCCACAAAATAAGACCAACAAGAAGACCTCATGAGGAGCAATAGGTGAAGCATTGGATTCATAATTCGAGTTGGACTTCACTCTCATCACATGCATGGTGTCATCGGTGATGGGTTCTGTGTGGTACTTGGATAATGGAGCTTCGTTCCATATGAACGACAACAAATAATTCCTTAGTAGCTTGGAGGAGAAGGATCTCTAGATGCACATCGAGATGGGTGATGAAAGGAGGTATAACGCTATCGGTGTTGGTACATTTACTGTTGAGATTCAACAAGATGATGAGCTTAGTGAAAAACAATCACCTTCACTAAGTGGGCCTGCAGGCTATTTTTAGGTGTAAGTCTATTTTTAGACATGGTGATCATGTTTCAGAAGTTGCAGGATGCTATTTGTGGATGGTTGGTAAAGTTAGAAAAATAGATGAAATTCTATTTTAGAATATTGGGCGAAGTCTATTTATAGATCATCAATCTAAAAATATAAGTGTCGATTATTATTAGCCCTTAATAATAATCAGACTCTAAATATCAACTTATTCTCTTAGAGCACTTAATTTCAGTATACATATTTGGCAAATCAGTGGGCTAAAGGAATTACACAAATCCTAGGGTTCACTGGTGGTTCATGCATGGAGGACTCAATTAGAACTGAAGTGGCAAAGTTATGAAAAAGTTGGAAGAGTAGTTCATGGAGTTGTTATTCAGTTTAACTCAGTTAATGGAGTTAAACTCAGTTGAGCTAGTTGTATCTAGTCTAACTGAATGATACACTAGTGAGAGTGGAGTGAATTAATTATTTAATTAGTTTACAAATAATAACTCACTAATCAATTGAACAAATACAGTAGTTAACTACAGTGCATGCCAGTTCCAGTGGAGACCGAGTGGAGAGGTAGGTGAAAGGGTGAGATGGACTATCCATTGTGACTATGGTGATGCATTGATTGCATCACACACACACATTGGAGTTGCCAATGAGGATTGCGCAGTCAAGGCAAGGGTAATTCGAATTCATTCAGAGCTATTCTTCATTAGGGATTGCGCAGTGGAGGCAGGCTATCAGGTGGCAAGAAATCAGTGCATGGATTTGCAGATTTCTTCTTGCTAGTGTGTGACGATTGATTGTACTGAGAGCTTGATGTACTTAGCTTTGTATGAGATTGTTAAATGATCTCCATGATACATAATATATGATAGTCCGGGTTTTTAGCTTTAGGATTTCCTGTTAAACAACTGTGTTAGGTGAGATTGCTTTTATTGCTTCATGTGTTTGCAATTGAGTTTATAATTTCCGCAAAAGATTAACAGTGGAAGGATTATGTATTTAGAAAGAAGTTAAATATTGTGAGATCAAGAGAATCTGAATATATAATGCATATGTTATATAATTTCTACAATTACCTTTCAGAGAGAGTCAGGTAAACCCCTCACATTAGAAGATGTTATGTATTGTCCTGGTTTAAAGAAGAATTTGGTTTCTATTGCTATGTTGGAAGATCGTGGCTATGATGTGATCTTCAGTGAAGGAAAGGCATTCATTCGTCACAAAGCCATGGGAAATATGAAAAATATTGGGGTTCAAGTAAAGAATCTCTACAAATTAGATGTAGAAAATTTTGCTGCATTGACCATACACGAAGATAAGGTGGAGAGCCAAGACATCGATGAATTATGGCATAAGATATTGGGCCATCTACACCATGGTTCTTTGAAAATCACATAGAATATTTATATAGGGCTTCCAAAGTGTGCACTTGCGTAGAGAGATACATGCAAAGGGTGTACATTGGGGAAGTATACCAAGGCCACCTTTCACGATAAGGAAATCCGAGCAAAGGAGATCCTTGAGAGAGTTCACTCAGATGTGAGTAGACCATTCTCGATATTTTCCACAAAAAACCACAGATATTATGTGATTTTTGTAGATGATTTTTCAAGAAAGTGTTGGATTTTCTTCATGCAGAAGAAAGATCAGATGTTCTCCAAGTTTTGTGAATTCAAGGCACTTGTCGAGAAAGATATAGGGAAGAAGGTGAAGGCTCTGAGGAGTGACAATGGTGGAGAATACATCTCTAACAAATTTAATAATTTATGTGCCTCAAAAGGAATTCATAGAGAATTGATAGCACCTCATAACCCACAGTAGAATGGGGTTGTAGAAAGAAAGAACAAAACAATTTTGGGAGCAACACGAGCTATGTTGCATGATCAGGGCCTACCATTGTATTTGTGGGCGGAAGAATGAAATACAACAATATTTGTGCAGAACTGTAGTCCTCATCGGATACTTAGCATGAGTACACTAGAGGAGCCTTTTTCAGGTAAGAGACTAGATGTGTCATATTTTAAATTTTTGGTTCATTTGTTTATTTCCATGCGACCAAAGATGCCAGGAAGAATCTAGAGCCAACAACAGAGTTGGGGATATTTGTGGGGTACGCTGATACACCCCACAACTATCGGGCGTATTTTCTAGCACACAGGATGGCGGTGGTCAGAAGAGATGTGAAATTCGATGAAGAGAAAACCATGTGATTATCCCTTGAGAGGGAACTTGAGTTGCATGCAGTTGAGGATCTCTTGGCTCCAAGGGATGAACCTCAGGATGTGTAGCAGCCACAAGGAGAGGAACACAGAGTGATAGAAACCACTTATGCAGAGCCATCTTCCAGAGATCGAAGGAAGTGCACCAGAGAAGCTGACAAAATATTTCTAGATGCGAAAGATAATGTGGGAGCACCCACATCACAGCACAGGCAGAGAAGGTCCCCAGAGCGGGACACTAGATACATGGCTCTATTGGGTGCAGGAATTACACTCAATCAAACTCCTCAACACTTAATTTATCAACCTGGGGGATCCGTAAAGTTAGAGACGAAGCATAGGCAATGCCAGAGATGGTATGGATCTTCCTAATATAAATCCCTACTTTCTTTAAAGGAAAGATTGCAGAATCAAATTAAAGAGAGAAAAAGGCAACTTGAGCCATCAAAATAATATAAGACTGGAACAAGAAAGAATGCATTTGCAAGAGGGAATTAAAGATAAAAGGGCAATATTGTTTAATTATTGAGTATGTGTTTTTCTTTAGCAGAGACAATTAAAAGTCTCATCAGATGGGCCCTTAAACCTGCTCCTTTAGAGATTTCCTTCTTGCACTAATCTGTCCTGAACTATTGCAGTCTGCTTGCACTAGTGTAGGAACAGAAATTTATGCAGAAGGTATAAATGGTTTCTTTACTAAAGGATTTTTTTACTTTATGGAAGGGCTTGAACTTTTCCAGGTTCAAAGCACTCAGATCCCGTGGCAAGAAACTAGTTCTTACATTGGATCAAAGCTTCCTGCACTTAGTATTTAATTCTTAAAATGAGTGCTTAATTATTGCAAGTGCTATTATACTGTTAAATCAAATTGCACACATAAAAAGTGAATGTTTCTGATCTTAATAGAGTGCAGGAATAAAGAAACAATTAATATACATTTATCTTGTCATAAGCATTTAATGAAAGAAAGAAGATTGCGAGGAGTAGACTAAGAAGGCTTGCTGCATCACACCAACGTGCACTGGTGCAGGGTCATTTCTCCTGCTTGGACCAGGTGGGGAAAGCCAATCAAACAGAATTGCAGAAAAGGAGATATAACACCAACGTGCACTGGTGCAGGGTTATTTCTCCTGCTTGGACCAGGCGAAGGAAAACCAATCTAAAATCAAGTACAGGAAAGGAAATTGTAGAAAAAGGAAATTTATCTACTTCACACAACGGATCCACTTTCACTCAGACAAGAATGCATGTGCTTAAAATTAAATCACACTTGACAACATAAACACAAATTACAGGAAAATAGGAAATGGGGTAAACGTGCTGGGTTGGCTGGGCCCTAGCCAACCAACGCGTTTCCTTTTTAGATAAAAACGCTGCTCAGTACCTTAATCAATTCATCAGCTCAAATACAGAAACAAAATTTGTGAAACATGAGGTGGAGCTCCCTTTTTATTAATTCACTGAGGCAAGTACATACATTAATACATCGTCCAGCCCAGATTCGGGCGATAACAAAATACAATAACCTGTTACCGCCTCTCTGGCTGTGTCTTTGTTCTTTTCTCTTATCAAAAACTCCCCCCTTAGTCCTATTTACATTCTACATTATATATATCTTTGGCCAAAGGCCAAAATAGATCATTCAACTGATTGCATAACCAAACACAGAATTTAGCTTTTCGGCCTTCAAAATTAGACAGTCGGCAAAATTGGCCGTAGCCAATCTCCAGCTTTCGTCCTTCACAGATTCGGTCTCGGCTGCCTTTGGATCGATCTTGCTGTCGTGGCTAAAGCTGCTCAAAATGCGATGGTGATCAAGGAGGTTCGGATCTGCTGCAAGGATTTGCTGTGCTGGCAACGGTGCAAGATCCGATCCTGCACTAGGATCAGCAGTCATGGTAAGTACTCTAACTACCAAATAAACATTGGAGATATAGATAAGTTACAAAGAGTGATTAAAAGTAAGAAATCATGTAATAAATGATTAATTAATGCTAAATTGAATTAAAAGTATGAAAAATAAAGTTTATACGAAATATGTCACCGTTCTTGGACTAGTGCAAGATGAGGGTGCATAAAGAGGTAAAACAGAGGTAAATGGTTATGATTTAGAAAGGGGAAAATGGAAAAAATAGAGCAAATTAGGGGGCTAATAGGCTCTTATGAGCGAAGGTATTGAGATAGAACCATCCTCGTTTGAGGAAGCAGTGTAGCAAACAGTGTGGGTTGATGCCATGGTTGAGGATTATGACTCCATTATGAGAAACAATGCATGGGAAGTTGTCCCATGACTAGTGGGGAAGTCAGTTGTAGGATCCAGGTGGGTCTATAAGGTGAAGAAAGCATCATATGGGAGTGTGGAGAAGCACAAGGCTAGATTTATGGCAATAGGGTTCTCTTAGGTGGATGGGATTGACTATGATGATACTTTTGCACCAGTCGCAAGATACTCATCTATTAGATCCATCCTTGCACTCTCAGCATAGATGGGATGGTAAATGCATCATATGGATGTAAATACAGTCTTTCTCAATGGATTTATTGAGGACGAGGTGTACATTGAGCAGCCGAGAGGTTTTGAGACCTTAGAGAGGGAGTCATATGTGTGTAGACTCAACAGAGCATGGTATGGGTTGAAGGAAGGACCTTGTGCTTGGCACACCTGGATATAAAACTATTTCACCGGGTTGGGATTCACCAAGAGTGAAGTAGATGTGAACCTATATCATATTGTGGTCAATGGTAAGATTTTGATTATTGTACTTTATGTCGATGATCTGATACTGAAAGGTGATGATCAACTCATAAAGTCTTGCAAAGAGGATATTGCCAGAGAATTTGAGATGAAGGACATGGGGCTCTTGCACTATTTCCTATGATTGGAAATATGGAAAAGAGATGGGGAGCTATTTGTATCTCAGGGAAAGTATGCCAGCGAGATCCTCCGAAATTTCCACATGGAGGGTAGCAAACCCATGGAGACTCTTCTAGCAGGAAACTGGAGGAAGGAGGATGCTACTTCGGGAAAGTAGTGGATGCTAATATTTACAGACAGCTTGTGGGTTCACTCATGTATTTGGTGAACACATGACCAAACATATTCTATGCAGTTAACCAACTTAGTCAAGCTATGGTTAAACCTACCAAGCTCTTTTGGAAGGCAGGCAAGTATGTGTTGATATACCTTAGAGGCACTACAGAGTATGGATTATGGTACAGACAGACAGAGGGAGTGAAGCTTCAAGGCTTTACCAATGCATATTAGGCAGGGAGACCATCCGACAAGAAGAGCACATCAGGGGGCAACTTCAACATAGGATCAACAATAGTTTCCGGGTACAGTAGGAAATAGAGATCAATTGCACTCAGTTCAGCAGAGGCAGAGTACATGGCGACCATTCAGGAAACATGCGAGGCCATCTAGATGAGGAAGATACTTGTTGGTTTTTTTGATCAATAGATGGATTCGACGGTGATACATTTTGATAACCAAAGTTGCATCAAACTCTTGGTTAATCCAATTTTTCATGACAAGTCCAAACATATCGATATCTGGTATCACAATCTCAGAGATTGTGTGTAGAGGCAGATTATGTCATTAGAGTACATTCCCATGGAGGAGTAGGATGCAAACATCTTGACGAAGGTGCTGGTAAGAAGAAAATTTGAATTCCACAGAGGCAGGATCGGGGTAGCAGATAATGCCTTTATTATTGAGAGGGAGTGTTGAAATGGCACCCAATGGGGGCTTATGATTTATTTTCCCCTTAAGTAAATTGGAAGAGAAATTGTAATTTCATCTCATGAAAAATTGTATTAGTTAACTAAGTTAGAAATACTGAGTTGGCTTAGGAAATTTGAGTTGGGGGTCTAAGAGGAGGCACATAGAGGATTTTCCTATTTTTAGGGGTAAAGTTATAATTATTTGTGAGTTGTAATCAATTAACTCAAGAAATTGAGTTAAAATTAGTTTAACTAGTTCTAAGTGAGACATGAGCTAATGAGAGGTCTAGTGAATTAAATCTGATTTAATTCACAAGTAGTGATCAATTAGTTAATTGATAATTCACCATAAATAGTTGTTGCACGTTAGTTCTAAGGAAGGCCCTGTTGAGAGTGTGGTTAAAGGAAAGATAAATATGAGTTGTATAATTAGAAAATTGTACAGGTCATGCATGAGGTCACCAGCAAGACTTAGATGAATAGTGCAATCAATTAAAATGAATTTCCTAATTAATAGGGCCACAATTCCTCCAGGAATGCGTAAGCAAGGCTGGGCAGACAGAGGCTAGGAATTGGTTAAGTGACTGATTTTTCCTAGATCAGAGTGAGATAGTCAATATAGTGCAGAGGTTTCTCAGTGTGAGGAATAACATTGTATTGTTTCATGGTCTTGAATTTATGCAATATACAGATAATAGGGTTTTGAGTAGTTGCTTTCCCCATATACATCTTGTGTTGTGGGATTAATTGATTTATTTATCTTACTTGTTTGTGATTATGCGATTGAATTTGGCTTCCGCAAATTTGTAGAAGTGATTCAGTATTTTATTTTAGTACATTACAAGATCATATCAAATCCATTGGTATAATTTCTATAAATGCTAGCATGTACTTTCGATAATTATGGTTTCTCTATATGATTTGGTAGATTTTCCATGATATTCTCATTATATGTAAATATTATTTCAAAAATTATAGGTCCAAGGCTAACTACAAAGAGAATGAGAGGGGATATGGGTCCGCTACAGGGAAAGAGGAAAGGGGGTCCAAGAAGAAATATAAATAATCCTAAGTTGCCTAAGTTTCCTAACTTTTTCCCTTTCCCTTGTTATTGTGTGCCTTTTGAAGCTTAACCAAAAATCATTAAATGAAAATGGTTGTTGGTGGGGAAGTCTACCTTCCATAATTATAAGGGCACGGTGGATGAGTACCAATATGAGGAGTATGAGGAACCCATCCCAGTAGGAACTCAAACCTCATGGAAATTTGAACCATATTTTTTCCTATGCACACTTGCTTCATGCATATTTGAATTTACTCGTTCATTCATTCAATCCATGCATTCCCATGCTACTCATGACCATTCACATTCGTTCTCTCCATCCATTTGAACCATTCCTCATATACACTCACCTATGAAGTTTTGGAGTTTCATTCCCATGTTTGATACCAGGTTTAAGTGATAAAATCAAGTTGAGGAAGAGAAGATAATGTAGTTGAGAAAATAGATGGAGGGCTATAAATAACATAAAGGTCGGGTTGCATATGAAACTATCCCTTTCCTTATATATTTTTGTGCATCGAATTCTCAAGAACTAAGATATAGCTAATATAAATTTTTCATAAAGGTAGACAATAGATTAGACTTCTTATGCACACACTTGAGAGCATTAGAGTGAACAAGATTCCCAACAATTTGTTGAGCAAAGAAGGGAAACATATTCCTTTTTTGTTGTGTAGGATAATTAAAGGGAGTACCATGGTTGTGTTGGATAATTGGTTACATAGAGTGTCCTATGTTTAACAATTTGGTTGAGTCTAAGAGAAATTGGGTTGGGTAACATGACAATCATTAGGCAGTTTCTTTCACTCGGGTGGTATCATGGCTTGGCTTGGGGGGGAATATATAGCCGATTCTTATGGCTAGGTGGAAAATCACTCCTTAACAACTTGTTTGGTGAACTTGCATTAATTTATAAACAAATATTCATATATATATATCTCTTTGGGACGGTTTAATTGTTTACAATATCACATGTGGTACCTTGAATTTAATTGGTAATATATGAAATTGAAATATGCATTACTATTCAATTGTTATATTGTTTGTGCATATCAATTCAAAATGGTATTGTTGTTAGAGTTTTAAATTTAACCTCATAGTTGGGTAATAAAGGAAATAATTTTAGATGGAGTGCCTCATGGCTAATAAAGGCATTTGGGTATGTGATAGAGTGGTATTAAGGTAAACTTACAACATTGTGCCAACATGGACATGAAATTAGGGTTTAATTAGTGGAAGGGAGTGTCATTATTGGGTTTGCTAAAAGGTTGCACAAGAAGTATAATCTATTTGAATTAGATGTCAATCATTTTTTTGGGATGAGTAACCTAGGAGTCCTTAACCGATTTCACTTGTCTTGGTGACTATATAGCCCATTTTGGAAATGACATCTAATAATAGTGGATGCCATTAGCAGGGTAGAAATTATTCACATGTAGCTAGTTTCCTTAGACCACTCTATTCAAAAGATACTTGGTCCATCTCCAATTTGAATTCCTATTATAATTTTGTTGTTAAGACTGTATGTTGTTTATGTATGGATCTAACAATGGAATTCATGGTTATATGATGTTTTCGCACATAGTTGATACATGTTTTTAAAAATTTCAACTAACATAGAGTTATTTGAGTTTGAGTTATGTTATGAATTTTGATATTATGCCATGCATTTGAACTTGAGTGGTGGTGGACATAATTAGTCTAAAGTACCCTTGCATGTCAAATTGACAAAAGGCCAAATGTCAATGTAGCATTGGTTAGAAGCTTGTATAACTTCTTGTTTTATGAGTTTAGGTCCTCATTGTTTGAGTTCAAAGTGTTTTTCAAATAGGCCAGAAACCCCTTTTTTATTTACACGTAAATTGTATATTCAAAATGGGCCTATGGTCATTTTTTATTAAGTTCAAAGTTTTTACTTGAAAGCTAGATGATTTTTTCAAATTAGCCCAATGAGCC
This sequence comes from Pinus albicaulis, assembly GCA_034641835.2. Taxonomy (NCBI): domain Eukaryota; kingdom Viridiplantae; phylum Streptophyta; class Pinopsida; order Pinales; family Pinaceae; genus Pinus; species Pinus albicaulis. Next base: position 720,417,900 of record CM076578.1, on the reverse strand, counting down.
TTTGTTCTAAAGTCAATATCATCCTTGAGAGCTGGTTGAAAACCAACTTTGAAGAAGGCCCAATGACCTTTACCATTTTTTTTTGTGTGCATCTTCAAAAGAGGTCCAATGGGATATCTTTTGATGAGGCTCGATGGCCTTAGATTTTAGATTGGATGCATATTTGAAAAGGCACGATGGACTATCTTTCAAAGAGACTCGATGGACTTAAATATTCCTTTTGAAGTGGCTTGATGATGAGAAAGGGAAATATATTTCAAAGCGATTTAATTGGATCAAGCCTTATCCTAGAAAGTGTCCCAATGGATATCTAGCCATATCTTTGGAAAGAGGGTTGATGCATATAAGGCCAAATTTTTGAAAGTGGCTTGATGAAGCCATGTTGCACTTTGAAGAATGTCAATGTATGTTCCTTGCAATTAGGGTGATTGTTCAAAGGAGCCTCATGGAATCCCCTTTTTTCATTGATGTGTTATTTTGAGAGTGACTGATGGTTGATACTTTTAATAGGGTTAACAAATTGATGTTCGAAATAGGCTTGATGACTTTTATTTTCCATTGGCGTGTCTCTTTTGAAATGGCTTGATGGAATTTTATTTTCCATTGAGTTGTTTTATGGAAATTGAATCAATGGCTTAGAGATTCCCAATGTTGTACATTGAATTTCAAAATGGACTTACATGTGTTCTTCAGCCTACATAGTAAGGTCATATTTCAAAGGATAACGAAGTAAGAAGCCTGAAAATGGTTATGATCAATTTAAAATACAAAACAAGTATCACACTTCCTCAAGAGGGGGTAAATGGGTATGGGTATGTGATAGAATAGTACCAACGCTGCATGAGCTTAGATAAAATGACCCTGTGTGTAAATAATGTAAATATATTGTATCAATTCCTAGTGTGAAGCTTAAGGCCAAGACTTGACCAGTAAATGTTAGGCATGTACTTTGAATATGTATGCTCTATATACCATGTGTAGACTTGTCGTGTTCTTCTCAAGATATGTAAATATTAATTTCAAAATTTAATATAAAGGTCCAAAGTTGGTTGTGGACAATATGAGAGGGGAGATGAGTCCACTAGATGAGAAAAGGAAAGGTGGGAAAAGAGGGGTAATAAATAATCCAAGTTGTTCAAGTTTCTAACTTTACCTTTTTTCATATTATCATGTGCTTTTTAAAAATTTCAACCACCATATTTTACTTAGATGTGAATCTTTTTTTTTCTTAAACATGAGAATCAATAGACTCACTACTTTTTGGTATACTTAGATGTTAATCATTGAATGAATGTGGTGGTTGGTGGGGAAGTCCACGTTCCATAGTTAAAAGTGTCCAGGGATTGAGTACAATAGGAGGAAGGAGTGGAGTAGATTACATCTTCACAAGAATTTTCACCTTCTCAATTCCAATTTAGTCTCCTTCCTCATGTGAATTTGAATTGGCTCACACTCTAATTATTCTTTCCATTGTTATCATATTTCTTTCCATTTGCACCACTATTATCTTCTCATGCCAAAACACACCATCACAGTTATGGGAATTGCATTATCATCCTTGAGATTGTGTTTTGAACATGCAAGGGATCAAATCAAGTTTACGACGAGAAGATGATGGACAAAAGAAAAGAGATGGATGGTTTCATAAGAGCATATAAGAAACCATCAATTTTCTTATGTATTTATTCTCATTGAATTCTCAAGAGCCAAGATATAGTTCTATTTGGTTGTTCTTGAAGGTATACAATAAATTAAATGCCTTTTCTGATCTGAAAATGGGTGGATAACTTGAAATGATTATGCGCAAGAACCTCCCACTTAGTTAAACAAATTAAGATCTAGCTTATTCTTGACTTGTGTGGAAATGAATACTTGAAATAGTTGTATGTTTTTTAACTGTTTAAATTATTTAAGAACATTTGTTTTGCTGATATAAAGCATGTGCAACAACCATATAATGCATAAAATAAACATCAACACATAACAACAAATTTAATAAATGAGTTCACCCAAATATCGTGGGCTACGTCTCCTTGAGCCTTTGTCAACTGACTTGGCTCTTTGGGGTTAGGATGGAAAATTTCTTTTACAAGTTACAACTTCAACTCCAATGGTTATCTAAACTAAATCGATGGGTTTATAATACCATTTATATCCTTGGAATGGCTGAAATATTTCGGAAGATGAACCTTGGCTCCCTTAGACTTGAATCCTTCCGTCAGTGCCCTTAAGCTTCTCTGAGATTATCTATGGCACTAACTCCCTCAGAAATCCTTTTCTATCCTCTTTTTTTTTTTTTTTTTTTTTGAATATTCAAAACCCAGTAAAACTTGGTCAAAGGCCAAAAATTGCAGTTTATTGGAATTTTCAAATCATGATAACTTCTTCATACGGTGTCAATTTTTCGAACCGTTCACGGCGCCGGAATCAAGAATACGAGATCTATCTGGTCGCTCAAGTTTGAAACACTTTCGAACAATTTGAATTTTGAGCTATCATTGAGGTCCTTGATCCAAATATGATCACTCCTCCCCAATGGGAATCTTTTGGACCGCAAAAGACTGATTACTTGATCTGTTCAGTAGATGAGAGTACAACGTCCTCACATTTCAGTCTCCATACACCTTGCCTTGCTTGTCTTAGTGCCTCTGAACCACAACTCGAAGGTATTCAATGCTTCCCCTTCTTGATGCTCTTGTCCTTCTGTCAAGAATTGTCTTCCTTGAACTCACTCAGAAATTTATGGCGAGAGATTGATAAAAGGTAGTTGAACATCATGTCCTTGATCATCGATCCAAGGTGGCTCAAACAAAATTAAGTTTCCAACAAAAATTCATACATAAATGAAATTTTCATATGTACAAATGTATGTATATCTTACTGAGTTAAGAAGTCAAACCACTTCTCACCAAGCCACTTCCAAGATGACTTTTGCTACTGAAAATATTCTTCATGTGAAACATCTGTTCTCACATCAATGATGGAATATTTGGTTCCAATTTCGCCAATCTTTATATCCTCTTGTTGCAAATGCTTGGGATGATTAATTGGATGAAATTTCCAACATTGGGCAATTAAACGTCCCTTTTTTTGGAAATTTCTGCAAGTTGCACCTTTTGAGCAAGTTGCCTTCACTTCAACTCTTTCCTATATGCCTTCATCCTCTTCCAACATTTTTAAACTTCATGGTTACACATACCACAATAGGAACAAGAACTCTTTCTTCCATTCAAGCATGCAAAATTTCCATGCTTATCAGAAACATAATCAACTTGACTATGGGAAGAATTATACCTCAAATGCTACTTTGCATGTCCATATTCTTTTCCTTCTATAGGAGATGAACTAGTAGAGGTTCCAGCTTTCCTTTGAAGATTAACATCAGTGTTTATGTCATGATAGTTGTCCGAACTCTCATGCTCGCCATAAGCTACATGTATACAATCTTCTTGCTGCAACATAGGCTTCAAACAATGGAAATCAACTTGAAAAAAAACTTGACATGTTTGTGGTTTAGAACTTGGAACATAAGTTCTTCTTGAAGTTGTCTCACATGCCTTCAGGGCTTTAGAGTTTTTGCCATAAGATTGAACATAACCAAGACCAAAATTCTTAGGTCTTTCCTCAACCAAAATAGGATCAATCATGCCTTGTGCATGTTTTCCTAAACCCTTGCCTTCATAGCCCATTTTAAACATCAACTTGGACCCTATACCTCTAGTGTGATTTTCAAATAAGCCTACACATCTTTCTGAAGAGGAAATTGAAGACAAATTTGAGTGAATTACCTCTGCTTCAAGCATGTATTTGGTTAAGTCCTCTTGGGCTTGATGGAGTTGCATCTCCATCTCATGCATTATTTGAAGAATTTCTTCCTTCTCTTGCTTCATAGCAACCAATTGCTCACGAAGTCTAGTGCTTTCCTTTCTATCTTCAAACAGAATTTGCACCCTATCCTTTAGGATGTAGAAGTCTCACTTCATGTCTTCATCGAAGAATCTTGTGAAGGAAGAGGATTTTGAACCTCACTTGAAGAAGTTTTCATTATTATGTCAATGAACTAAATAACTTTAACAAAAATTCACAAATCTTTCAAAAACAATTGACAAAGCTTTTGAACAAAATGGTTGTAGAGTCAAGCTCTTCTTCAAGTAGCCTTTTGCAAACAAAACCTATTGTGCTTCAAGGGTTGCCTTGAGGTCCTTTGGGTAAGGATAATAACTTAAGCCCTTCTTCCTTCTTGTCCTCTTTTGGAATTAGCTATCAGTAGCTTTCCCTTCACCTCTAGCAAACTCAAACTTGTAAACAACAACCAATTTGCAAACAGTAAAATTATTTGCACTGTTTAAACACCTTTCAAGTCAAACAAAAAATCTTGTGCTATGTCAAGCAAGCAACCAAGTGCTCTGATACCAACCTGATCTGAAAATGGGTGGATAACTTGAAATTCTTATGCGCAAGCACCTCCCACTCAGTTAAACAAATTAGATCTAGCTTATTCTTGACTTGTGCAGAAATGAATACTTGAAATAGGTGTGTGTTTTTTAACTGTTTAAGTGCTTTAAGAACATTTGTTTTTGTTGATATCAAGCATGTGCAACAACCATATAATGCAGCAAATAAACATCAACACATAATAGAAAATTTAATAAAGGAGTTTACCCAAATATCGTGGGCTACGTCTCCTTGAGCCTTTGTAAACTGAATTGGCTCTTTGGGATTAGGATGGAAAATTTATTTTACAAGTTAAAAAATAAACTCCAATGGTTATATGAACTGAACCAATGCGTTTAGAATACCATTTATATCCCTGGAATGGCTGAAATATTTTTGAAGATGAATCTCAGCTCCCTTAGACTTGAATCCTTCTGTCAATGCCCTGAAGCTTCTCTGAGATTCTCTGTGGCACTAAATCTCCCAGAAATCCTTTTCTATCCCTGAAATAATATTCTAGGAATATTCCTCGAAAGATTCTCTTTTTTTGAATATTCAAAACCCAATCAAACTTGGTCAAAGGCCAAAAATTGCAGTTTACTGGACTTTTCAAATTGCGATAACTTCTTCATACTGTGTCGGTTTTTAGAACCATTCACGGTGCCAGATTAAGGAAGAGGAGATCTATCTGGTCGATCAGGTTCAAAACAATTTCAAACACTTTGAATTTTGAGCTATCACTTAGGTCCTTGATCCAAATCTGATCACTCCTCCCCATTGGGAATATTTTGGACCCCAAAAGGCTGATTACCTAACCTGTTCAGTAGATGAGAGTACAACACCCTCAAATTCAACCTCCATACAATTTTCCTTGCTTGGCTTAGTGCCTCTGAACCAAAACTCGAAGGTAGTCAACACTTCCCCTTCTTGATGCTCTTGTCCTTCTGTCAAGAATTTTCTTCCTTGAACTCACTCATAAATTTCTGGCGAGAAACTGATAGAAGGTAGTAGAACATCATGTCCTTGATCATCGATCCAAGGTGGCTCAAACAAACGTAAGTTTCCAACAGAAATGCATACATAACTGAAATTTTTGTATGTACAAATGAATGTATGTCTTACTGAGTTAAGAAGTCAAACCACTTCTCACCAAGCCACTTCCACGACGAATTTTGCTACTGAAAATCTTCCTCATGTGAAACATTCGTTCTCACATCAATGATGGAATATCTGGTTCCAATTTCACCAGTCTTTCTATCCTCTTGCTGCAAATGCTTGGGATGATTAGTTGGATGCAATTTCCAACATTGGGCAATTAAATATCCCTTTTTATGGCAATGTGTGCAAGTATTTTGCACCTTTTGAGCAAGTTGCCTTCGCTTCAAATGTTTCCTGTATGCCTTCATCCTCTTCCAGCATTTTGAAACTTCATAGTTACACAGATCACTCTTTCTTCCATTCAAGCATGCATAATTTCCATGCTTATCAGAAACACAATCAACTTGACTATGGGAAGAATTATACCTTAAATGCTGCTTTGCATGACCATCTTGTTTTCCTTCTAGAGGAGATGAACTAGTAGAGGTTCCAACTTTCCTTTGAAGACTAACATTAGTGTTTATGTCTTGATAGCTGTCTGAACTCTCATGCTTGCCATAAGCTGCATGTATATAATCTTCTTGCTGCAACACAGGCTTCAAACAATGGAAATCAACTTGAAAACAAACTTGATATGTTTGTGGTTTAGAACTTGGAACAAAATTTCTTCTTGAAGTTGTCTCACATGCCTTCATGGCTTTAGAGTTTTCGCCATAAGATTGAACATAACCAAGACCAAAATTATTAGGTCTTTTCTCAACCAAAATAGGATCAATTATGCCTTGTGCATGTTTACCTAAACTCTTGCCTTCATAACCCATTTTAAACATCAACTTGTACCCTATACCTCTAGTGTTCTTTTCAAATGAACCTACACATCTTTCTGAAGAGGAAATTGAAGAAAAATTTGAGTGAATTACCTTTGCTTCAAGCATGTATTTGGTTAAAGCCTCTTGGGCTTGGTGGAGCTGCATCTCCATCTCATGCATTCTTTGAATAATTTATTCCTTCTCTTGCTTCATAGCAACCAATTTCTCAAGAAGTCTAGTGCTTTCCTTTCTATCTTCAAATAGAATTTGCACCCTATCCTTAAGGATGTAGAAGTATCGCTTCATGTCTTCATCGAAGAATATTGTGAAGGAGGAGGATTTTGAAACCTCACTTGAAGAAGTTGTCATTATTATGTCAATGAACTAAATAACTTCAAGAAAAATTCACAAATCTTTCAAAAGCAATTAGCAAAGCTTTTGAACAAAATGGCTGTAGAGTCAAGCTCTTCTTCAAGTAGCTTTTTGCAAACAAAACGTCTTATGCTTCAAGGGTTGCCTTGAGGTCCTTTGGGTAAGGAGAATGCCTTCATCCATTCTTCCTTCTTGTCCTCATCTGGACTTATCTATCAATAGCTTTCCCTTCACCTCTAGCAAACTCAAACTTGTAAACAACAGTAAATTTGCAAACAGTAAAATTCTTTGCACTGTTTAAACACCTTTCAAGTCAAACAAGCAATATTGTTCTCCATCAAGAAAGAAACCAAGTGCTCTGATACCAACCTGATCTGAAAATGGGTGGATAAATTGAAATGCTTATGTGCAAGCACCTCCCACTCAGTGAAACAAATTAAGATCTAGCTTATTCTTGACTTGTGCAGAAATAAATACTTGAAATAGGTGTATGTTTTTTAACTGTTTAAGTGCTTTAAGATCATTTTTTTTGCTGATATCAAGCATGTGCAGCAACCATATAATGCAGCAAATAAAAATCAACACACAACAACAAATTTAATAAAGGAGTTCACCTGAATATCGTGGGCTACGTCTCCTTGAGCCTTTGTCAATTGACTTGGCTCTTTGGGATTAGAATGGAAAATTTCTTTTACAAGTTAAAAAATCAACTCCAATGGTTATCTGAACTGAATTAATGGGTTTAGAATACCACTTTTATCCTTGGAATGGCTGAAATATTTCTGAAGATGAACCTCGGCTCCCTTAGGCTCGACTCCCTTAGGCTCGACTCCTTCTATCAGTGCCCTTAAGCTTCTCTGAGCTTCTCTGTGGCACTAACTCCCTAAAAAATCCTTTTCTGTCCCTGAAAAATTTTCTACTGTCTCCAACACACATCAAACATCCAAACTAGGTTGTTCATTTGCACCAAATGAGCTCTTGCTTCCCAATCTAGGCCTCTATCCACAGATGGCCCTCGACTGCCCAAAACTTCCTTGTGGCTCTTAGACTTAAAAAGTCTTCATATGGCTCTAAAAATAATTTTATTGGTTTCAAAATGTCGAAAATAGTCAGAATAGACTATTCACTTGCAGAAATTGGCCTCCGACTGCTCCGGTTTCGCCTCCAACACTTAGTGCACCCCCTGGCTCTAGGGTCACTGAAAACTTATTTGAAGCATCCCGGCCTTCAAAAATTCTCAAAATATTATGAAAACTCCATAAATGTATTCATAAGTATCAAAACAGTTGGAAATTACTATTGTTTTGCTAAGAATGGATACCGGCTGCTTTGGATAGGCCTCATTCTCCCACTGGCACTTGATGGCCCTAGTGGCCCCTAGAACTTCTTTGAAGCATATCGGCCTTCAAAATTCCTCTACAGGCTCTTAAAACCACACCATTAGTTCCATAATGTCTGAAACATCCAAAATTGACTATTGGATTCCTTAAAAAGGCCTTTAGCTGCACTGGATAGGCCTCAAACTGCTGCTGGTCCCTAGTGGCGCTAGTGGCGCTAGTGGCCCCTAGAAATTATATGAAGAAAAAAATTGCTCAAAAGTCCTCTGATGGCTCTAAAAACCTCACCAATGAGTCTGGAATGTCTAAGATAGTCGAAATTAACTATTCACACTCTCATAATGGTCGAATCTAGCTCAAGATAGAGCCTAAACAGTTTTTGCCCAGTGTCTCCTAAATCAACTCCACTAAAAATGGAGAAACTTCACTTAATTGAAGTTAAACTGGCCAACCGCCCTAATGGGGTGCGCTCCACATTTACCACTAGTTTGACAGTTACAATAAATGTGACTGTTGGGGTGGCCACATGGCCGCAAACCCCGCGGTCTTGTTGGCGGTTAGCAAAACCCATTGCACATAAAACGCGCATTAAAACTTAACCGTTGGCATGTGAACAACCTCCGGAAATGATGTCGGTTAGGTTGGATGGTTAACATAACTGTTTAAACAACCGCGCCATGTGAACACGCAAAATCTGCGGAATGCTGGTGGTTAGGGCTTAAAACCTTGGCCCAGGGTCACAGGCTGGCGGCCACGTGGGGAGGGGTTGGCCCCTTCGGACCCCCAAATGTGCATGAAACCAAATTTAAATAGCACCAAAGTCCTGTACCTTGTAAGAACTATTGTGTGGCGCGTTGGCACGTGGGTAGGCTAGCTGAAATGAGATCAACCGTTTGAGTCCTACAGAGTCCCAACCAAACTTTTAAAACACAATCCCGGGGACACATGGTGGCCTCAAGGCTGGCCACGTGTCACCCTGTCATTGGCTATTCAAAACACGTACAACCAAACGAGGAATCATAATGTGACACTTGTCATGATATGACTGGCCTAGAGGGAATATTCCAAGAATATTCCCTGGAATATTCTCTCTTTTTTTTTAATATTCAAAACCCATTCAAACTTGGTCAAGGGCCAAAAATTGCAGTTTACTGGACTTTTCAAATCGCGATAACTTCTTCGTACGGTGTCGGTTTTTCGAACAATTCACGGTGCCAGAATCAGGAAGACGAGATCTATCCAGTCGCTCAGGTTTGACACACTTTCAAACACTTTGAATTTTTAGCTATCACTTAGGTCCTTGATCCAAATCTGATCATTTGCACACACTAAAGAGCACTAGAAGGAATAATATTCCCAAAGGGATGATTGATAAGATAAAGGAAATCTATTCATTGTTTTTTTTGGTATAATGGAAGGGATTTCCATGTCTATGTTCATTATGTGGTTTCTTAGAGAGTCCGATGGTGAACAATTTGATTAAGTCTAATTTACGAATAGGCACATATATCTATCTTTGTTTGGATTATTTTATTTTTCAATGTTTGTAAAATGATGTATGGTGCCTTGAATTTAATAGGAAATATATGAAATTACAATATGCATTTTATTCCATTGTTATATTATTTATGAATATGAATTCAAAATAGTATTATTATTAGAGTTTCAAATTTATCCTCATAGTTGGGTAATAAAGGAAAAAAATTGGCATGGAGTGCCTCATTGTCTAAGGAAGGCATCTGGATATGTGATAAAGGGACATGATAATAATGGAATTCATTATTGGATTGTCTAATATAGTGAAGCAACATGATGCTATCATGGTTTTTGTTGATAATTGAGAAAGACTACTCATTTAATTCGCATAAATTATACTCATAATGCAAGATACATTGTGGAATTTTTCATGAGAGGAATTTTCAGGTTGCATTGGATCCTTACAAAAAATACATCAGATAAGTATTCAAGGTTTTCTTTGAATTTTTAGAAAAGTTTTTTTTAAGCTTGGGTCTCAAGCTAAATTTCAATATGAATAACCATCCACAAATATATGGGTATATAAAAAGAGTATATTAAGTGTTGAGAGCCATCTTAGTTAAAATCAACCTGGTCTAATGTGTCTTTACATTAATTTTCTCTCCTTAATGTGCATTTGTAACTATGTAATATGTTGGTAATGATATGTTCTAGACATAAAGTGATCCAATGATTCACATTATTCTCAATACTAATGGCTATATTGATCGATGGTTTAACACCTAGTTGGTCCATGATCTCTATTTAAAGAGCATGGAGGTTCACTTGTTGATGATTAATCATGGGAAACTCTTATATAAATATTTGTCCTGTTGTATTAATAGATTGTCTCAAGTGGTTGCATTGGCTAGGGCTATGGATGGTTTCCCTCTTTGAGGGTTCTAGCCATGTAATACATTGTTGTATTGATATTTAATCTATTTGTGTGAGTGAATACTTAATGTGTTCATTGTGTGTGGAAATACTTTGTATTGTCAAACATGGTATCAAATCCCATATGAAGACCAACTCGCGTTTTTTATCAAGGTATTGAACATGTTTTATTGCGTGCATTAAAGGATTTATGTATTTTTCTATATCCATGCATTTCTAGGTTGAGTGAATCATTCCATTACATCTAGAGCACTGCTTTGAATTGAAAACACTTTTTGTTTCATCTAGAAAAGTTTATATTTTCCCGAGATATGAACATTTTTGTAATATTCAAAGATATAAAGTGTCATCGCAATTTTTAAAAATTTAATAATGTGTCAATATTTTAGATTTTTAGGTTTGTATTCCTAGTTTTTTATTCTTTTCAATCTACATAATATTTTTGTCTTACACTATATGGGATTTCGACAATTTAGAAACAATTTGAAAAACATTTTCCTTTTTGTGTATGTTCTTCATTTTAGGCTTGATATGATCTCAACAAATGAGAAATAGAGAGAAAAATGGCATTTTCTAAGTACGATGACAAAAATATAACCACAATCTTATAAAGTTTCAAATTTGTTTATTATTTGAAATTTCATTTTTTTTTTAAGTTTCAAATTTGTTTATTATTTGAAATTTCATTTTTTTTAAATGTATAGTTGTGTTTTTCATGGTAAGCACACACATCAAGACTAAGAGCTTAAAAAAACAACCTCCTCCTCCTTCCTAACGTCTCCATATATTTTGCATTAACTCATCTACTTGAAAATTTATTAAATGAACTCCAAGTATTTCTTGAAAATGTTTAAGCAACTTTAAATTATCACATAACTTTATTGCAAAATGCATTTCACTGAAATTATAAAAATGTATCACTAGAAAGTATCTTTAATATTCTTTCAAAATTTATTTTTTGCATAAAAATTTAATTTATAAAGAAACTTCATTGCCAAAGGATTCTAACTTATTTTATAGAAGTTGGTCACTTCATGTAATAGTAACTTATTTGTAGAAGTGAGCTTATAGGAAAAGTTACAGAAAAAATGAAAACTTTTTTTAACTCAACAACCTCACTGTGCATCTATTATCACATGAGCCATCCTCTACTTTCCATATGGTACTTTGGTATCTTTATGTCTTTCTAAAAAAGAACATAACTTTGTTAATTGAAATCAATTTTTAGTGTCCTTTTTTTTTTAGAGAGTTTTTCATCCAAAAAGTCACTTTCTAATTTTGAAGTTGTTTTACTAGCATATTTTGATATGGCTAATCCAAGAGATCATTTGATGACCAAATTAAACTACTTTCCATGGAAATATCATATGTAAATGTGCTACAAAGTAAAGCATTTTACCAAATTACATTGGGAATAGAAACTACCCCAATTGATGCCTAAAATAAAGTCAAATGGGACAATTAAAATGATAAAGCACATGGATTAATCAAAATTTCCACCTCTATGATTTAGGATTTCCCATTCGAGGAATTCATGACTTGGATAAAACATGGAAAAGGTTGGAAGTCATATTTGGTAAACACATTAGCTTAAAAAACAATTAATTTATTTAAATCCCAATGATGTCGCCTTCATTAAGGATCATATATCTAAGTTCAAAACACTCAGAATTTTACTTGAAGATACTAAAAGAGAAAAGAAGGATGACCAATGTATATATGCTATTTTTTCTAAGCTTGGTAGTGAATATTTTATTTTTGTATCTACTTTTCACTCCACCAAATAAGCTCTAGGGGTTGCTTACAAACAACCCTCTCTTGAATAGTTCTATGATTATTTGATTAGAAAAAAAGATAATATCTGAAAACTTTGAGTGATCAACACTTTATATACATCTAACAAATCCTTAATAGCCTAATAGAAGAATAAATCCAAGCATCCAGAGAAGTAACATCCTCACAAAAATAAGAAAAACAAGGGTCTCAAGCCCTCTAAAGCAACAACTACTCCTAATGGTGGCAAATGACAAAAATAACAAAAGTAAGAAGACTAAGAGATTGCATTTTTTTTATGGGAAAGATGGTCATTTAGAGCCTAAATGTTTTAAGGAGATGTTGGCCTTAAAAGAAAAAATGAAGAAGCACAATATCAAATTTGATTATTGTTCTCCTTCTCATGGGTGTACACTCCTTGCTTCTAGTTTTTCCTTCCATGCAACATATAATGCTTCTTTTGATGTGTGGCTTATTGATTATAGAGAATCTTATCATATGTTTAAGGGTAAATCCATTTTTTTTACCCTTTATGAATGTGATATCAAACAAATATTTTTTCATGATAATCTAATCTCTCAATGTTGTAGGGTATGGAACAATTCAATTAGATGACAATCATTTTAATAATGTGTTATGTGTCCCAAGTCTTTCTTGCAACCTTATATTATTATATCAAACTACTCATCTAGGTGAAGGTAAAATACTAGTGTTTTCACCTCACCAAGTCGTAATCAAAGATTTCAAAGATCCTAAGCACGCTCTAACAACTAGAATTATAGATAATATTATTAGCTATACAAATTCGATAACTTTGGGTCATTATATTTTCCATAAGTTTGTATTGCACACAACAACGACTTGAACAAACTTTGGTATGATTGATTTGATAATTTAAACTATCACTCATTGCAACTATTATGTAATAAAAAATATGGTGATTAGTAGTCCTCTCATTTCTTGTGGAGAATGTGTTTGTGTCGATTATGTTCCCAACAAATATCATTGAGATAATTTTTACAAACATGCCTCTTGGCATCCATTGGCTCCATGGTAGCTTGTTCATGGTGATTTGTGTGGTCCATTTCCTTCTTATTATTTATTTGGGTTCAAATAATTCTTAACTCTCATTGATGACTTCTACATATGAACTTTGGTTTACGTCTTAAAATTTGAGAGTGAAAATTCTTACATGTTTTCTGCCTACACGGTCCTTATAGAAAAACAATATGATAAATTATAGACAAATGATGGAGGTAAATATGTTAGTAAGAAATTTACAACTTATTGCATTGCACAAAGCATTTAGATGCAACATACTATTCCATATACACCACAACAAAATGGTGTTGCTAAGAGAAAAACCAAATTAAGATCTAGTTGGATATTGGTGGCCACGAACCTCTTCCATTGACTCAACAATTCTCTATATTCTTGGTAGTTTTTCCATGGTTTTTGGGTCCCAAATTTCTGAGGTCATTTTGAGGCCATAAGAATTTTTTTTTTGAAATATGGGGGTCCAAGGGTTGCTAAAGTATGCCCCGCCCCCCATTGAAATTTGTAGTCCTTGGATAGTTCTTTCCGACGAGGTGTTGTGTGCCCAAAACATAGATTGTATGCAAAATTTTGATCCTCAAAGTTGATGTAACAACTAACCACCTTGGGGGCCTCAAAACTTTTCTTGCTTCATCTTCTAGGATTAGGATTTTGGAACCATATGGTTCTTTATTTATGCTAAAAGTTCATTCTTTCAACCTCTTGTAATAGCTTTTGCGAATGTGTGTAGCTACCATCTCTCTTCAAAAATGTCTACCACCATTCCGGCCAATTTGTGTTCTAAAACATTCTATTATTTTATGTGTTAATCAAAGTTGGGTTTTCACTATGTTATTATGCTCTCTATTATATTTATCTTTGTGTGTGTTTCATTTCCTTTCACATATTTCATTTTGTTCCTTGTACTATCCAAATCAGTGGTATCAGATCAATTTTCTTCTTGTTGTTTATCAGTGCATGTCCTTGATGAGTTCAAGGTACAAAGAGTTGGGTATCAATCTAGTTTCACTTGGGAATGATCTCTCTGGAAAAGCTAAGTGACCTCCCATGGTGAAAGAAAAGGGAGATGATGAAGCATGAGATCCTCTCAATTTTTTACTCGAAGAAGCACTTGTGTGATAGAGGAATGAGATGATGGATAATTTTGTCCATATCCTTTAATGAAATACAACAATAGCCAAGGAACCTTCAACTAATGGAAACTTTGGAGGTGTGACACCATTTAAGGTATAAGTTAACTTTAATATACCCTTTTTTGAAGGCCAAATAGATGAAAATGTTTTGGATAAATGGTTAAATCTATTAAATGGATATTACCTTATCCAACATATTTTTGACAATAGAAATATTTTTACTCGTTAAATCCTTTCACCGCGTCAAAGATAAATGGGAAGGTTACTTGGAGAGACGCCATGAAGATGAGTTTATGATATTGAAGGCAATATCCATTTGGTAAGTGTTTTTTTATTCCCTTAATGAGGGTTTCTACATCGTAGGGAACTATGAGGACCAACACAAGAGATGGACAACCTTACCACAAGAGAGAGACCAGATGTTATCGAAGCACACCAATATTTTCCATACCTTGCACTAAAAATTATGGATCAGATACTCTGAGAAACACATAATTCCAAAGTATTGTAGTGGTCTACATAGGTACATATAAATGGATAAGTATTTCTTGGACATCTCCTAATTAGGAGACACTTATCAAATTTTAACATAGATTGAAACATGGGAATAAGAGGGAGATTAGATCTAATAATCCATTGCATTAGAAGCCTAGAAAATATATCACAAACTCATAGAACAAGGGACAAAGTAAGGAGATCCAATCTTAAGACAACTAGCCCAAGTCAGAAGAAATGAGGGGCAATAGGAAGCCCAAAAAGGATAGTAGAAAGTTATTTGAATTCCACAGAATCCCCTGGCACAACATTGATGAATGTTGCTTCAAACAATTATTATTAGTAAAGTGTGAATAAAAAGAAATCAATTGTAGCTCTACTTCTTATTCAAAACGAGACAAAGAAAAGTAGATCGTCACTACAGAACCCAATGCTACCATCATTATTGAGAGATCCAACCATAAGAGCCATAGGAGCCTGAAGAGGGGGAGTGCCTCTTCTATTCATAGATATGAGTGAAGAGGATGCCACGACACTTCATCATTGACCATGAGAGCTATAAGAACTTTATATTAGCCTAGTTCATCAAGATATTGAAGCTACAGATGGTGCCACACCCCCAACCATATACCATTAGTTTGTTGAGCAATGGAAAGGACATTTGTGTTATCTAGTAAAGACACCTATCCTACAACATCAATCCCTTTAAAGATGATGTTGCCATACTCAAAGATTGTGATGTTATTTTAGGACAATATCATATGTGGAAATTCCATATTGTTTATGATTCTCGTTCCCTTAGTGTCATTGTTACTTTAGACGGTGTTAGGGTCATATATTTTATAGGATGACTTGATTGTAGCTGTAATTTTGTATATGAGATGTCGTAAATAATGTCCCATTTTGAAATTTATTTCTAAAAGAAAAGAAAAGAAAACAAAAACAAAAAGGGGATAAAAAATATATATGTGAAAAGAACAAAAAATAAATAAAAAATGAGAAAAAAGAAAAAGAATTAAATACCCCATAGTTTTTTTTTAAAAGTTTACACAAGTGAGCAAATCTAAATGCTACTCAAAAAATGAAAAAATGCATCAATAATACTTAAAAGTTTTGAAAAATGTGTTGCTAGTTAAAATGTCACATTTAATTAGGACAAGTAGATTAGTTAGTTTGATCACACTGTTCAAATGTGATTAGGCTGCATTAAATAAAAATTAGTTTAGATTAGAGAATAAAATTGATTAACCACAGTGTCTAAACGTGGTTAATCAACAATAAAAGAAAGACTAGAAATTTTAGAAAAATCTAAAGAAATTAGGCTTGCAAATTTCACTACAAGGAAAAGACCCTTTAGCGGAGGTTATAAAGGAGGTTTTTAGTGTTATAAAATTGGCCAAAATTGTCAAAAAAACATATGCTACCACATCCGTTTCTGGTAACGGAGGTTTTGGTGGAACTTTTAACGGAAATTCAACACAACTAAAAAAAAATGGGCGGCCGGAGGTTATTACGGATGTTTTTTCATCGATGCTCTTATCAGGTTTTAACGCACCAGTGTGTATCGGTAGACAGCGCACCGGGGTGGTCGAAGGAGAATGCACTGGGCCGTTAAGGAAAATAACAGCACCGAGCCTGGTGTTGGTGATACAATGCACAGGGCCGTTCTAATTGGTCTTGAGATTTGAGCGGTGCCCATAGGTCGTATCAACGCGCCGGTGCGTATGCTTATATAAACTCCCCAGTGCATCGTATCACACAAATGCACCGAGGTTTACAATTGGTATCGGTATTCGTGCAGTGTAAATATGTCATACAAATGCACCGACGCTTATCAACACATAAACGCCCCGGTGCATACTATCACACAAATGCACCGAGATTTGTAATTGGTATCGGTATTCATGCGCTGCCTATTGGTCATCCAAATTCACCGGTGTGTATAGACAGAAAAACGCCCTAGTGCATAGTATCACACAAACACGCCGCAATTTATAATTGGTATCAGTATTCGTGCAGTGCTCATAGGTGGTAAAACGACACCGGTGCGTATAGATACATAAACGCACCTGAGCGCCGTACCACACAAACGCCTCGATACTTTTAATTGGTTTTGGTATTTGTACGGTCCCGATAGGTAGTAAAAACACACCGGTGCGCTTAATAATACAAGCGCACCAGTGTTCATTTTTTATTTTTTAGAAACATCGACCTATGGTAGTGCAATTATTGAGATTGTTTTAAATTCATTATTCATCAAAAGTCGACACATATTATAACAATATTCATATTAATTAAATTTTTATTAATGGATTTGAATGTGATGTTTAGATTAATTTGTTATATCATATCATAATTATTGTGGTTTTTAAAAATTCATTATTCATCAAAAGTCGACACATATATATGTTATAACAATATTCATATGAATTAAATTTTTATTACTGCATTTGAGAATGACAATGGAGAACGCAATAGCGAAAATAAAGAACGCAATAGAATAAATTAAAACATTTTTTATTATATATATATGAATAAGACATTCTTTGTCATACAAAATGGGACAGTTATTGGTATCCCTTTATCTTTCAATTGGGACACTATGTCCATTACATTAAAGAAAATGTCTGATTTCACAGACATTTTTCCAAAAATAGTACAACGCCTTGCTTTTATATCCAAACATAGTGATCATCATTCTTCGCTTGAACTGCTATCACTGCTAGAGCTACTTCCATGACTTGGGTTATTTTCAAAAATGTTTTGTTCATGACGTTGATTGTTTTCTTCTTCTTCACCTTCTTCCATCTACAAACATAAAAATAAACTGTAATGAGTGTATATACATTGGTGAGAATAATGAAAATTGTAATATTAAATAATATACATCAATGTAAATCAAAAATAAATGACGTACCAATGCAAAAATTGACTCATAAACTATACACATTCTTTCAAACCATGTAACATGCCATCTTTCAAGATTTTATCTGTTGGCGCAGTGCCATACTTTGTTTCCTGCAATTTTTATACCCCAGAAGAAATCATATATTTAATATAAAAGATTTATTTTTTCTATTAATTATAGACGTAGCTAAGTAAAACAAGATCGATAGATGCTTACAAATTCCACAATTAAGTTCTAATATGCCAACATATACGCACAACCCATATTTAAACCAATTTCAATCAATTCCTCTAATGGTTCTTCTTTGTATGTTAGCACTTGTTTGGAGACATTCAATGGTGATTTTTGTAAAACAACTTAAAAATACAAAAATGAAATCTAGTTAAGTTGTTATAAGGAAGTAACAATTACTCACAAACTTAGATATCAATCCTTTTCTTCCTTGTCATCCTGTTTTATGTGCTGAATGGGTTCCATTTTCTTTTATTTTCTGCAAGAAAATACTTGAAAATTATTATTTAATGTTAAATTGTTTATTTATTGTACTTAATGATCGAAAAATTCAATGATTACATATTACATTTGAAGCACGTTGTTGTTGAGATGGCTCCTCCCGCGATGCAATTTTGTCCATTTCTTTGACCATCTCCTTGTACACATTTTTGGACATTCCTACTGGCATATTTATGATATCAGCTCGTTCATCTTTTGAGATTTTCATAATCTTCCTGAAAATGTAACATGACAATAAACTATTTAATTTTTATATTGATATATGAAAATTAAGTATAACAAAAGTGATATTTATAAATAATTCTAGACAAACATCTAAAGGAATATTACTTTTTCATTCCTTCTTTTTTGTTGTTGTATGTTTTTTCTATTAAAAGTTTGACATGTCTCATTGACCAATTCTCTGGAAACTCTTCCTGTAGTTTACATAAAATCTGGTTCTTGGAATCATTGGATTGGTTTTTGTATTGTAAGTGGAAATAACGTCTATACATTCATTCCACTAGATCCCTCAAACATTTGTAAAAGTTTTTCGCCCTTTCGTTAACCTCCAACACCACTCTAGATGAGCTAAGGAGCAATTCATTTTCATTTGCATGTTCTATTGTTTTTCTTTTCTTAGAACAACATTCCTTTTCTGAGTTGTTGGTCCCTGTAGAACATTAAACAGAGGTGAATTAATATATTTTTTCACACATGTTATCTAATAATTTTAATTATATTATTAATGAAAACTAAAAAAAGAAACTCATATTGGATCGATAGTATTTTTTCATTCACCTGATTCATCCTTTTGCAATTTTTCCATCAAGCTTATACGTTCTTCTGGTCCTAGATCAGAAATAATCTTATCGAGCTTCGTCATTTTGTGGCTTCGCATGATACACATTAAACAATACATATTATTTAAACTTACATATATTTCAAAAATAATTTTTCTGTAAAAAATTTACAAAGAACTTGCCTTTTTTTCTTTTCTTGATGTGTTATCAGTATTTTTTTTACTTGATCTCTTGTCAGTCATTTCTTTAACAATATCAAACCTGTATCATATCATTCAATAATATATTTTTAAATAAACTGTCAACTTCTCAATTAAAAAAAAAAAATCTCAAAAAACTGGTGTGCCATTCATGGTGAACGCACCGATGTCGGTGCGTGTATATCTTTCCCACTCACCGCAAAAACAGTATAATACATCGTACGGTGCTCTATGTCAACAAGAAGCCATGGTGCGTTACATTTCAATGACCGCACCGGTTAACCATCATAAAAATAATAAATATCGTCCAGTGTTAGTTTTTTTAGCATAAATCAGTGCTATATTTTACATATGGCGCACCGTTAAGAAAATCTTTTTTTTTCATATTACTTACCCGATGCTCTTGTAAACAACAGAGCACTAGTGCGCTACCTTACATAGGGCGCACCGGTAAAACAATTTAATTTTTTTTTTAAATCATTCCAAGGCCCACATGGATTAGGATACGACTATGCTAATAATCCCGTCAGTTGCATGTCTTAGGTCTATATTTAGCAATACAAACCCTATAAATCTAAATTGAAAATTCTTTATTCTGAATCACAGAAATAAGAAGAAGAAAGGGGAGAAACAAAAAGAAAGTAAGGTTTGTATTTTTTGAAAGTTTTTTTTTTCGAAACTAAACGTTCGTGGTGCGTCATAATGAAATAGCGCACCGGCTGCATATTTTTCTAATTTTTTATAACAATAATTTCGCGGTGCGCTATGATAACAGAGCGCCCCGGTGCACTCTTTCAGAGAGGACGCACCATTTTTTTATTTTTATTTTTAAACGCAAGGGCCGACATGGATTGGGATCCAACTATGTAGGTCAACCCGTTCGTTGGATGTCTTAGGTTTATATTTAGCAATATAAACCCTATAAATATAAATTGAAAATCCCTAATTCTAAAATCATAGCAAGTGGGAGAAGATAGGGCAGAAACAAAAATAATGTAGGGTATGTTTGTAAAAATGGTTTTTTTTCAAAACAGCACGTTGTGCGGTGCGCCATAATGTAATAGTGCACCGGTGCCATATGTTACATATGGCGCACTGATAAAAACATAATTTTTTATTTTTATTTTTTATCACTGTACTTGCGCGGTGCGCTTGTATAACAGAGCGCACTGGTGTGCTATGTTACGAAGGGAGCACCGACGAAAAAAAATGTCTTTTTTTAAGATTGATGCAAGGGCCGACATGGATTGAGATATGACTATGCAGATCATCCCATTGATTGCATGTCTTAGGCTTATATTTAGAAATACAAACCCTATAAATATAAATTGAAAAACCCTTATTCTGAAATCACATCAAGTGGGAGAAGAAAGGGCAGAAACAAAAATAATGTAGGGTATGTTTGTAAAATGGTTTTTTTCCAAAACAGCACGTTTTGCAGTGCTCCATAATGCAATAGTGCACCAATTCCATATGTTACAAATGGCACACTGATAAAAACATATTTTATTTTTTATATTTTTTATCATTTTACTTCAGTGGTGTGCTAGTATAACCAAGCGCACCGATGCGCAACGTTACACAGGGCGCACCGGCGAAAAAAAATCTGTATTTTTTTAAGATTGACGCAAGGGCCAACATGGATTGGGATCCGACTATGCAATTTGTCCCGTGCGTTGGATTTCTTATGAGTACAAAAACCCTATAAATCTAAATTGAAAAGAAAGAGGGAGAAAAAATGGCAGAAACAAAAAGAATCTAGGGTTTTGTTTCTAAAAATTGATTTCTTTTTTTATTTTATTTTCTGAAAACTGCAGAAAAGGTAAAAAACTGCATAAACAAAAAGTTAAAAAAACAATAAGATTTGATTTTTTATTCTACTTCATAAAAAACTAGAGAAAAAATAAGATAAAACAATAGACTTTGATTTATTATTTCACTGCAGAAAAAAGTACAAAAAAACAATAAACTTTACTCACGTTGTTTAAAATTATATGGTACAGGGTTTGAATTACCAGAGGTTTGGAATTCGGATTTTATAAATACTTCTGTTCAAATGTATTTCACTGCTCCACAGTGCTCTCGTGCTCTGCTTTCTCCAGGTATGTATCCTGCAAATCTCTGGCTGAATTTTTTTGCAAAAATAGTGAAATAATGAAAAGTGTTTAGTATTTAAAGAAATGTTTTATGAAATTATATTTTCGAAAATATTTTTCCACCCAATTTTCAATTTACCACTTTTTTCACTTAAATAAAATAGTTTTGCTCTTTTTTTTATTGCGGTTATTCGTTTACCAGTGCATCGTTTAATTGAACCGCACCGGTGCTACTCGTTACAAAAGTGGACCGGTGCGCAAAATAAAGAACTGACCGGTGCGGTTATCTGAACAGTACGCACCGGAATTACATTTTGGTTTGTGCACCAAATTTTATTGTTGTTTTGCTCAAATGCAGGGAGAAAATATCATATATTATATGAAATGGACAATTATTCAAAATCCAGCTCGTTCTATAATATTTCTCAAATTCCATCGCAGAGTTCTCCCTATCCATGTGGAGACGTAATATTTACTTCAGATTTGTTTTATTTTTTCACTATCTAATTGAATTTATGTATGTTTTTTATCCATATAGTAAATCATGCACAACTTAATTAAATTTATAATGTATACAAATTTGCAGGTTCATGCAGATTCATTATCGAGTTCAGATGCACAAAATTATATTCAAAGTATTGCTCCAAAACATCGAAAGTTCTTATCAGGAGCTGCATACCGCAAGATGCATTTGGTAGATGAAAATGGGCAGCCGCTTCACCTTGCCAATTGTAACAATATTGCATCTTCTAGCCACAATCCCGGGACAATGATGGTAATTATAATTATAATTGTTTAGTATATATATTGATTAATATGTAATTATTTCAACGTCAAACCAATTTATAATCATGCAATATTGTCAACGTGGTTACTAATTGATATCATAATATTTTGTACTAATTATGTTCAATTTTTTTTTATTTTTTATATTTTTTATTAGGATTCTAGTGATGATGAACGACCTACCTACCATCTTCCATTTCACCCCATGACAATGTCAAATCGAGAGAAGACTAAATTAAGAGAAAAAATCAGAGAGGAACGATACCAAGAATGGTTGAATCAACCACCGATTCAATTCCCGCTATGTCCAGATTCACCAATTAGGAATGACTACAACAATAGTAGTTCTTCACAAGCTAGCAATGGAGACAATCAAATAGAGGTTGGTATGGATGATTACTTAAGGGATACGACTTCCATGGAGACAGTGTTGTTAGATGCATTCGAAAATGATGATCAGCTAGGGGATGATGCTCATATCGCTGACACCTTTTTCGAAAGCCTTAAATTTGCTTCCACCACCCCTCTCTTTGGACCCGACGGTCAGTCAAAGTCTACCCAGTTGGAGACAACGATGTTACTATACAACTTGAAAACAAATTTTGGCTTGTCGAATGCATGTTTCTCGGAACTTTTGAGGTAAGTTACCATAAAGTACTTCCCTTATATATAAATTTGAAATATAATCAATACACTACAATGAACATTACAAATGTTAAATTTTATGAACGTTAATAATTATATCGACATTAATGTACATTTATTAATATATTTTTCCATGATCACCAACTACAAGTTATTCAAAGATAAGGTTCTTCCGAGTGATAATGTCTTGCCTGGTAGCTGCGAAGAGGCAAAAAAATTGTTGAAAATGTTGGGTGTTGAGTACATATCATATCATGCATGTCCAAATGATTGTATTATATATAGAGGAGAATATGCAGACAAAGATATGTGTCCGAAATTTGGGCATGACAGGTATGATAATTCAAAAAATAAGGGTAAATCACGTACTGGTCCTCCTTTTAAGATATTGAGGCACATGCCTATAATCCCAAGGATTCAAAGGCTCTTTCGTTGCAAAGAATTAGCTATGTTGCAGGGATGGCATGCCTCACACAGAAGTGAGTTGGGATTTATGCGAATACCAACTGATTCAATAGCCATGAAGCATATAGAGGATACATGGCCCAAAAAATTCAAGAATGAAGTACGAAGTCTACAACTCAGCATAGCCATGGCTGGCATCAACCCATATTCCCTCTAGAACACCAACTATTCTGTTTGGCCTGTAGTAGTGATTAATAACAATATCCCCCCATGGTTGTCCGTGAAGAATGAACATCTTATGTTGGCTCTCATAGTCCCTGGTAGAAGACAAGTGAAGAATATGGATGTCTACTTACAACCACTGGTAGATGAATTGAAGGAATTATGGGATGGGATAAATGTATACGATGTATCAAGACCCATCGCAGCAAAGAGGAGGTTTACGTTGTATGGCATATGTGCTTACACGACACATGATTATCCAGGCTTAGGAGTTTGCTCTGGTAAATTACATGTTTAATTTATTGATTTGTTTATATATAATGTAACAATATTATTTCACATATTAGTTATTTAATTCGTTGTAATATTATTTGTTCTGATCTTCATGATATTCTTTAACGTGCCATGCATATTAATTAATGTATATAAATATAATCTCACAGGTCTTGTAACAAAAGGGTATTTTGGATGTAAATGTTGTGGACCTTCTCTGAAAGCTAGATGGTCTAAGGACCTACGAAAGCCAGTGTATGATTGCTCTAGGATATTCCTACCAGAACAACACCCTTACAGAAGAGTAGCATCCACTTTCAATGGTAAACGAGAAAGAACCCAAAGGCCTCCAATAATGACACCAGCTGAATGGCTTAGAGCATATGAGAGAGAGAAGGAGAAGGAGTTCACATAAATGTTCGATTCAAATGGGGAGCCTAAGTTCGATGATCCAGATTTCTTAAACACCTATGTTGAGAAATTACCCATTGGGATGAAAAGGAAATCTATCTTTTATGACCTCCTAGATTGGGAGCATCTTAAGATTGCCCACTTATTAGATCCCATGCATATATTTAAAAATGTTTCATCTTCTTTATGGAAGCACATATCATCGAAACAAAGTGACACATTGGCGGTTAGGAAAGATCTTATTACTTCAAAAACTAAAAAGAAATATTGGCCAAGACGATAAGAAAGTACGGGATCAGAGGCAGGCGTTGGTCCCTCTAATTCATGGTTTTTCAAAGAAGGTGATGTCCCATGGATTTTAAAAAAAGAGTATATATCTTTGGAAAAGGAAATTATAATGGATTTGAGGGTGCCAACTTCATATGGGTCTTCACTACGGCGCTGCTTCACCATGGATGGCCATTTGTCAGGGTTGAAATCGCATGACCATTTGAATCTTCTAAGAATACGTATAATGTCAAAAGCATGATTTTATTATTTGTTATATTAATCAATTTTATCCCATGCGGTGATCATAAATCATAACTAATTTTGTATATTATTGCACGTTTTTATAACTTTGTAGTGTCATTATCTTTTGTTTGTGTGTTGGTGTGTGAAACATGAATTCCCTCAAGACCTAGGACATGCCATATCTAAATTATCTGCATTTGTACGTTGGATCACGTCAAAGGAGATTCATGTGGCTAGCATTCCACGGTGGCGTCAAGAGATAGTTGAGATTGTTTGTATGTTTGAGAAGGAACTGCCGACGAGTTTCATGGACTTACAGGGTCATCTTCTAATCCACCTGGTAGATGAGGTTGAATTATTTGGGGTTTTTTCTTGTCGTTGGATGTTCTTCTTAGAGAGGTACATGAAGAATTGAAAGGTTTTGTTCGACAAAGGGCAAAACCCGAGGGGTCTATGGCAGAGGGGTACATATCATATGAGTCTTTCTACTATGCCAGTGAGTACATCAAGAAGATCGACAACAGACCAGGTGTGGTGATTTGGGGCGATGAATTGGATGAAGACAAAAGAGAAGGAGAGTTGCTCCAAACAAGTGGAAAAAAGCGCTTGATAAAGAGTAAGCGACTTATAATTTTTCAAATTTACAAAAAGTAATTGATATTCATGTTGAACTTCGATATAATGTATATTTTGATCTCTAAGTACTATATAATGTTGGTTTGATTTCATCAGCGAATGCAGAAATTGAAGCAATCAATAAATTCATTCTTTACAATTCTGAAGCGACACAACCGTGGGTCGCATTGTACGAACAAAAAAGAATGAAATGGGATAGTGACAGGAAAGAATTCAGACGGTTGAATGGTAGAAGTGTGCCTTATCCCGATCATTTAAAAGAAAATATGCCAAAAATATGCCCCAACAGTTGGGTTGCTGACCAAGTCAGAGAGAAATACGGTGCTACTGGTCGTTACCTGCATGCTGAAGAGGATGCGCTAAACGTAGGGATTGGGTGCAGCAACTCGGTAATAATTTATATGTAAATTTGAAACTTATATTAAGACATCTACATTTCATCTTTTAACTGTTGGATTATTATTTATAAGACACATGACACTTATATGATTTTTTAAACTTTTTTATAATAGGTGCATTTGTTCCCATCTATGTGGGCATATGGACACCATTTTCGCACAGAAAATGCTGATGTTGGAAACATCACACAAGACTGTGGAGTGGAAGTCGAGTTCGATCAATCTAGTCGATCTAGCCACCGTGATCAACAACTAGTAAGAGGGACGTTAGGTTATGTCGGAAAGATACAAGAGATCATTGAAGTTGATTTTTCTTCTTTCCAATGTGTTATTTTTAGGTGCAAGTGGTGGGACACCTTTGATCGGAATAATGTAAAGGAAGATCGTGATAGTAGGCTGATATGTATCAACTCTAGAATGATGTGGGATGAAGCTAAGGAGCCCTATGTTTTCCCTAAACACCGCAATAAGGTATTTTTCTACCTAGATGTGTTGGATAGGGATTGGTGGTTCGTATTGACACATGACCCTAGATCAAAACATATTTTTGAGAACAATAGTGTTATCATGCCATGTGAGCTAGAAGATAATGAGGGTGATCATGAGAGCCGAGAGTGATATGGTACAATATGTGTTATTTCATCAATATTTATACTTTTTAAGATGATTTTTTCGAAATATTAATGTAATATGTATTTTGAATTAATTGGTAATTTGCATTGTGTTAATGTTAAAATCAATAATTCACTTGATAATTTGGTATTATGTACTTGATCTAAAAAACAATGGCGTACTGTATAAATTAATTCTTTTTTTGTATCTAAGATCATAATAAAATAATGATAATTCTAATTAAGTACAAGAATTTATTTGCATTATTTTCTAAATTTCTTTATGTTACAATAAATCATATTATTCTATATTTATTATTTTACAATTATTTAAAATTTACAAATTTTAATAAATTCATTTCACATTAATACAATTAAAATTTTACAAATATTTTACATACAATTACAATTATAATTAGAATTAGAATTAGAATTATTAGAATTACAATTACAATTTTACAATTTTACGTACAATAACAATTTTAGAATTTTACATATATATAATTACAATTTTACAAATTAAAAAAGTACAATTACAATTACAATTTTAGAAATTTACATATATATCATTACAATTACAATTTTAGAATTTTAAATACAATTAGAAATACAAATATTACAAATTTACAATATCATGATCATTTGGTATTTATAAATTAATTAATAAACATCACGTTCATGATAAGCATTGTACAAACATCATATTTGACTAAAAAACGCATTCAAAATCACTAACTGCATCATCGTGATCATGATCATCTAACAAAACACAATTAACATTATATATTAACATCATCAGTACAACAAAAACATCAAATATACATCTCATGCTATCACATACACATCTATCTGCAAGCTGCACATTAAATGAACATATCTAACATGACTTAACAACATACACATAATGATGATCACCAAGATGTAAATTAAGTACAATTGCAAAATGAACATAAAATACATGGACCATATTATATATATATATATATATATATATATATATATATATAACTGAATAATGTTAAAAAAATACAACTATAATATAAATGTCATGGATCAGCTGATGATCGAGCCTCATCTCCATGATGACTGTTGGTAGATGCTACTGGAGGCTCACGCAAATCTGGCGCAGCGCGAGGCCGTGAATGATCATGAGATGTCGATGGTACGCTGCGCCTCGTAGACTGTCCATCATGTGCTGCAGTTCACTCGTAACGTGCGACAGTCCACATCAGTTGCGTAAAAGCTGTCGTAACTCCTACGACATGCCGCATCAGGATGTACATGTCACGCGGCATGCCTCTCCACATCTGTAAGAGCCTATCATAGGCCTCTATATCTCTGAAATCAGCGGGGCGGATGCCCGCCTCAACAAACAATGCAATGAGTTGGTTGCCCAACTCCATCCTGTATCTAGCATCACTCAGAAGTCGACCGTGGGCCGGCGCACCAGCAGGAGCAGGTCTCTGATCTGCATCGGCCTCCTGCTGATCCTTGGCAATATCTGGCATCATGCCCTCTACATCCTCATCAAGATCCACAACTGGATCAGGTGGTGGTGGCGGAATCTCCTCGTCATCATAAGAGCCAATGTCTGCAAAATATATACAAGTACACAACAATAATTAGACAATTTCATTACACAATTTAATAAAAACAAGTTAAAGATAATGTTAGAATAAATTTAAATAAAACAGTAATATTATCTGTATCATTTGGCAGCTCATCATCTGTGAAGAGGATGTTGGCACACCCTCGCCAATCCAACCCTGCATAAGAATAGAGGACCATAATGAAGGGATGCTCAAAAACACTGGCTAGCAACCCCAGTGCATCATCTGATATCCTCGCTGGAAACAGAGTCTCCTCCCTCTTGGGGATCATCTGCCCCCACATATGCATACGTGCCTCAGTAATCGGCCTACGAGGCTGCTAAAGAAAATAAGGCCTCATCTCTGGAAACCTCTCAAAAAATAAACAAAAAAGCTCTGAAGCAAAAGGGAATTTGACCCTCCCTTGTGCACGAGCACGACATCTATCTAATGCTGTATAGAACTACCGTAAAAAAATGGTAGACCACCTGACAAGTCATGGCTGCTGTAGTAAAGAATCAACATAATATAAAAGCTGGTAACTAATGCGTTTCTCGTCACTGGTGTTGTGCGAAATGGTCGAAATGATAAGTGAGAAACACTGGACCTCCTCATGACCAAACACACCAATACGTAACTGTCCTCCGGAGACCTGAAAATCTGAAGGAGACAATATATCTGCTCCAATGTATCTCTGGGAGTAAACTAACTGACTCCCTACCACACAACCAACTGGAACCTCGGGGAATGAGGGAAAATCCACCCCTCTCCTCGAAAGCCCTGTAATAAAATATGGTTGTCGTTAGGGTCCCGTGATTTGGCCGATTGGCTAGCCAAATGACGATGTAACATCAAACCAAGCTTTGGAGCCCAAGGACCTAGCTTTCCTGGACTCAGAGAGGGCTCTCTCTATAAGTGCAAAAGATGTCGGTGTGTTTACTTGCGATGTTCTGATATTAGGCTAGTTATGAAGTGTGTTTTTGGTTTTTTTTGTTTTTAAGTTTGTGAGGGATGAAACTGATCAAATACATAAACTGGATGACAAGATGTAGATAAATTGGGCTATGGGGTCAAACAGATCAAGGAAGCTATGAAGTGATGATGTAAAGTTGTTGTAGGGCCGATTTGATTCACAGTAGAAGGGATCTCTGGGCAAAATGGATTAAATGAACAATAAGTTGGTGAAAGACAAGGGATTTCAAGTGCAAACTAGTTAATAGCATACATAAACATGTAATAGCAAGCCATTGATCATGCTAGGAATAACTATAAGCTAATCAATACATAGAAATCAAACATTCCAGCCATACATAGAGGTATATGACCCTCTAACTTCGGGAAAAGGCTATCAGACTTTGGGGAAAACACATGAGACAAACTAACAACTCATAAACTATGCCGGAACGCCTAAACATAGTTTCTAAGTCATTGGGCACTTGGACAAATAAGTTTTCATAGTTTTAGGCAAAGGGCTAGATCGGGACTAGGCCTCCTTGGTTCAACAAAATGATCAACAAATCAGTCAAAGAGAAAGTTTTATGGACAGAACTATGGGTAGCTGATAGGTAGGTAGGGAAAACCATACATCCTACTCAACATACATGGAACTGATGAATAAAACCTAGCAACAATACCTTAGGTTACTAAAGAGCAGCTAAGAATTCTTTAGCATAACTAAGGGAGAAGAAAACATCAAGCTATGAAGATTCAGGGATTTTGAGGTGCCTCCATGGGCATGTCTCAAAATCAATCTTTACTGATCTATAGCAGCAAGAAAAATGAAATATGGGTGAAAACTAGAAGACAAAACACATTAAGAAGCACTATACCATTCTACCATGTCAAGGAATCCATCAACAAGCCTTCAACATTCCTCAAAAGCATCCAAGAGGCAGTCCAAAAATCATAACTCAAGTGTATTCTTCAAAGCTCATATGACTAATGCATTAATTCTTCTCTCAAGTTTAGCCTCTGATTTACAATGAGAACCATGGGATAAATAGGCTTGAGGGAGGAAAACCTCATGGAGCAACTAGCTATCCCATTGGCCAAGTCAAAATATCTAAACTTGTCCTTGAGGCTTTGCAAAGCCCAAGGCACAAAATATCCCATAAAATATCTAAAAAAATGCTAAAAACGGAAATTATATTGACTTTACATGATTTTCCCATGATAAAAATAGCCTAACGCACATTTGGGAAAAGCAGATTTTTGGAGTTCAAAAATTGCAAAAATACTTCATATTTATGCCTGAAAAAGGTTCCCTGACTTGCTGGATGCAAATGGAAGTCTTCCCGATGTCGAAATGAGGCTCATGATGGCTCGTTGGAAAGCTCTCTGTGTCTGCTTTCCAATGCAAGTGGAATCATCTCAATCTGATCTCTGAAAGTCCCTCAAAACGGTACCTGTGTGCAAAAACCCAGAAAATAGCAGGCTGCTGATAGGGCGGGCAGAAAGTGCAAAATGAGGCGGTTTTTCGCCAATTTGGAAGGGCGAATGATCTTCAAATGCCCTGAAAATCGCTGGAGAGCTGCTCATGAAATTATGGAATCCACTGGTATCACCCTCCTCCCTTGACGACTCATCAAACTGAAATGGCGCATTTATGAGTTTTTGGCGAAAACCCCAAAAAATGCCAAAAAACAAAAAGTTTTCGAAACAGGCCCAAAATTGGCATGCATGACCTTCAAAGGTCCATAGAGACATGCTCCGAAGCTGAAGCCAAAATATCGAGGGCTGATGTGCTTTTTGCTTCCTTCCGTGCTAGGCGCCTCTCCTTCAATTTCTTCAATTTTTCTTGTGCCACCTTCAATTTGCGCCTGGAAAATTGATTTAGCTTCTGAAAGTGAAGAGTTCTCTTTCTCTGTAGCTCAAGATCCCTGTTTTCCTTCTCAAGCTTTGTTTCCAAATGCTGGTTGGCCCTCTCAAGCCATACTTCCTTGTTTTCCTCAATTTCCTGTTCAAAGAGGGCAGTGAGAGGAAAGGCATCGAACTGAGCTTGTTCTTCTGCTCTCCGTTTCTCCAAGGCTTTTCTAAGCCCGATGGTCCTAGGCCTCTTTCGCCTAGGTTGGTCCTCTTCCTCTTCATCATCAAATTCGCCAATGAGCTCTTCAAGTCTTACTTGCGCCTTTTCTGCCTCCTTTTTATACTTGATCGCCCTTGCCTCATGAATGGCTGCATGATACTTCATTTGTTTGTTTTCAACCTCCAAGAAATGGTTGAAATTCCTTGCCCTTTGAAGATCTTCTTGTAACACCTCAATTGTCCCTTCTTTGTGAATGAGGAGGTTTTCAAGGATGCGTGCCTCATTATCACTGTCATCGCTTGGGATAGGGATGACAGCTGACTTACCTCCATGCTTGGCACTTCCTCCAACTGCACCTTTGCCTTTGAAGGCCAATCTAGCGCTCTTTCTCCTTGGCAAGCTAGAAGTTGTCTTTTTGGGCAATTTCTTCTTCTTAGGAATAGTTTTGCTCACTGTCAAGGAGGCAGCTTCAGCTTGCTGTCCTTCCTCAACATCCTGTCTAGCTTGTGGCTCAAAAGATGCTTCAATTGTTTGCTCAACCTGCTGCTCTTCAATCTCTGTCTGCTGCTGTTCCTCTTCCTGTACTTGCTGCTGTTTATCAACCTCTAGCTGCTGTCCCTCTTCCTGAATTTGCTGCTGTTCATCAACCTCTAGCTTCTGTCCACTGATTTCCAACTGCTGCTGTCCCTCAAAATCTGGCTGCTGCTGCTCATCATCCTCCTTTTCTCCCTGTGGCTCACTGCCCTCTCCTTCTCCTTGTTTACTTGGCTGCCCAGTGATCATCTTGAATTTTTTAGGGGTAGGCCTACTAGATAAAGGCACTGGGCGATGGACAGGCTGAGTAGGAGACACATGAACAGGAGGGACAGTGGCGAAATCGGCATGGCTAATGAATGAATCCCATGAAACCCATTTCTTCTCCAGCTGGTGTAAGAAGATGATTTTGATCAAGGAATGGTGAAAGAGAGAAGGGATTTGCTGAGGTGGAGTTTTCTTTTGGACAGTAGCTGCCATTTTCTCTATGCTTTTGGACAAAAAGTATGGAAGGTTTAATTTCCTGCTTCTGGTAAAATGCATCAACAAGCGAACATGATAGGCAAATATTTGGCTAAACCTCCCTTCACAAGTGAAATATCTCATTATGGCTTTCATCAGCGGAGCATAACTGTCAAGAAGATAGGAGAAAGGAAAAATAGCAGTGATGGTTTCTCTATGTTCTGGCTTGATGAAAGGTTTATAATCTTCCAGATCAAGATGTGCTTGCTTAAACCATTTTTCACCATGATACGGGATCTTGGTAGCCTTGGATACATACCTTGGGGAGATTTTGAAGTCAAGACCTGCTAACTGGAAGTGTTTGTCTTTGAATCTCAAAGCGCACAAATGTGTAAGTGGCAAGAAACTCTTGACTTCTTCTATCCTCTGACAGAAATCAAGACAGCCTACTTCATGGAAATTAAAAAGCACTGATGGGTGAGCATTGATTTCTTCTATGGAGATAGGTTCATATCTCTTATGTTGTCCGCCTTTGTGATCTCGTTTTGGAGGCATTCTGACTTGAAACAGGCTTTGGAAGAGGCACACTGCCTTCAATGTATGAAAAATGCTCTGCTGGATTGAAACTGGCCACTACACTGCTTGGATAGTTATGGACCCTGTGATTTTGAATAAAATGCAACAATGTTTCTTGGAATAAGCTACCTCTGCACTTATTAACAACAGTCTTTCAAATCTGGATACACTTCAGCTATGCAAACTCCTCAATAGAAAACCATCAATAAAGATGAGACAATATGCTGTATGAATTTCCTGTATGTAGTATTAAGCAATCATTTTTCTTGGTGAGTCTGCTAGGGATCAACCAACACTGGTATTTGTGTTTTCAAAACAAAACTTCAATCTAAAAAACCCTGCTTTTCAGGTCATTCACCTTGAGAAATACCTCTGTCAACAGATTCCTGTAGAGACCATACAGTGGAAAGAAAGGATACCCTTTGGTTATGTGAAAAATTAGCCCACAGTGTTAAGGAAAACACCTTTCACTTGTGACTTTTGAGAAGTCAATCACCACCTTTATACCTCTGCCTTTGATGTCAAAATCCAACATTAACAACCTCTGTCTTTCACTATGCTGTTTACCTTTGAAAATCTCTGTCAACAAGTCTTCAACATGATACAATATGGTTTCTAGGAAAGGCAGACTCAAGTTGGATGTATAACCAATGCACAGTGGTTTTTAGGAAATATACTCTCTGCTTGTGAGTTTAAGAGATCAACATAATACCTACACCTCTGTTTTAATATCAAATGCAATCACCAAGCACTCTGCCCTTTAGACAGTGGCCATTTTCACTTGTGAAGTTTTGAGAAACCAACACCACTTTGGTACCTCTGCCTTTAATGTCAAAACCTAACCATCAATAATCTCTGCTCCTCAGTGTACTGTGTACTTCTGGCTTCAAATGTTTAAACTTGATCATCAACAACCGTGCCTTCTAGAACATGGCCTTATTTAACCCTCAAAATTACTCTGTTCAACAATCTTCAGAATGATACAATGTAGTGTAATGAACAAGCAGACTTAGTTTAGGTGTAAGATAAGTGCAATAGTGGTTTAGAGAACACACTCTCTGCTTCAGCCAGGAACTATTTTCAAATTTGTGAGTTTAAATAGTCCATCAACACCTATATACCCCTGTTTCCAATATTAATTTCAAACATTAACAACTCTGTTCTTCGAAAAAAGGCCCCTATCCACCCTTAGAAACTCTCTGTCAACAATTCTTCACAATGATATAATACAGTGCAAGGGAGGAGCAGACTTAGCTTGGGTGAAAGAATCAGTGCAACAGTAGTTTAGACAATACACTCTTAGCTTGTGAGTTTTGAGATATGCACCAATACACTCTATACCCCTGCCTCCAAGGTTTAAACTCTCATTAACAACTTCGGCCTTTTTAAATTACCTCATCTCACTGTGTAGGAAAACTGCTTTTGTTTTTAGCAAAAATAACAAGATCCGGGGTTTTCAAACATTTTTGTCACTTGTCAACACTTTGCAATTGATGGGATTTCATAAAAATACCTCGAACTTGATGGATGCTCGCTAGAAAGGATGTAAGAAATCCTGGATAGCTTGGAAAAGTTGCGCGGCAACCTCTGGAGCAAACCCGTCGCTCAGGAGAAAAGTTGTCGGGTCGACTTGTCGTGCGGTCGGGCAGCCACCTACAGGCACGTCGCGCCCACCTACAGGCACGTCGCACCCACCTACAGGCACGTCGCGCCGACGAAGAGGCCCCGTGTATTTTGTTGCCCAGGCACGTCGCGCCGCCTCAGAGTGCAAATTTTTGAATTTTCGCCCAGTTTTCTTGCTTGTTTGATGCTGTGGAGGCACGGGCTTTGATCGTAGTTTTTGAAAACGAATTTCCACTCTCACATCTCAACCTTATATCATTTTCAAAAGAACATTCTCAACGGTCATTCTTTTTTGAAGTAAAAATAGAACTTTGGTTTGGTTCCTTTTCGTGGAGTTTTTGTTTGAATAACCTTTGATTTTTTAACTTCGGTTCATGCAAAACTTGCCTTGGAGAGTTGCCATACTTTTGACCATCTGCAGTTCACGGACTTCTAGCACCGGTGTTTAGGAGGAGGACCTCGAGCTTTGTTCTTTGGGAGACATCTCATCACCAACCTTTAAACCCTAAACAAATGTTTCCATAATCTTGTGGCTATTTTTGCCACTGTGTTTAATGGGACAGGTACAAGTTGCTGCATTTTCTTTTATGACCTGAAATGTTCTTCAAAGAGGGGCATTCTTACTATAATCCTTTGCTTGACAAATCACTATGCCACATCTCTGCCACTGCTTTTTCTATACTGTATCTTTGTGCTGAATCTGTCTTTTGGAATGATGACCATTGTGTCTGTTTTAGGATATATAAACAGTGGCAACTCATAAAAACCAACTTGTTCTGCCTATTCATAAGATTGAATACCATTCATCATGCATTCTATAGCTCCACCTTGGTCACTGTTTTACTTTCTCAGTGATAATCCAAAGAAAATTAATCAGAATGTGTCAAAGAGTACTTTGACCAACCTTGGCGATTGTTGTGTTATTCAACATAAGATAGCCTGTGTTCTTTCAAAGTGTTTGATGATTGCTGCTTCCAGGTGATTCACAAGCTTACCTTGGGACTGTAAGTGTGCTCTCTTGATGGCTTGCTTTCACACTTTACTTCACTGTTTACTCAAAAGGACCTTCTTTAGATTTCTGGGCAGGTGATCATGGAATGCCTTTAACCCCTTTTTTAAATCAACTGCTCCTTTGGCATTAATATCATACAATATGTTCAATATTTTCTCCTCTCCACTAGATGTACTGTCTGACAGATAGCTTTTTTGAAGAGGGAGATCAATACATTTATATCATAAACAGTAACACTTTCCTTTATTCAATTTCTTTGTGTCTTTTCCCTGCACTTTTTAGACTTACCAGTTTTCAACAACCTGCAATGATTTTGGCCATCTGCTCATATATGGAGGAGGCTCTTCATCAGGTAAAGTATCAGAAGGCCCTTTTTACTACTATGTTAGACACAGCCTTTCTCTGAATGTGGTGGTAAGTAAACCATTTGAACAACATCAATCTAGGCATCACTACTTGCAAGTATCACTGTGTTTTTAGAAGGAAACCTAGCCACAGTGACACTGTTCTAAGGTTGCTGAGATATTTATCATTTGGCTTGTTCATCTCCTGACCTGTTACTTTGACAAAAACTCTTTGTGACTATGAAGGTCAGTGCTTTCTTGAAAAACCAAGAACTTTCTCCTGCCTGTGTAATGGCATTGGTTATCAACTGTTCTATTTGATCTTGTGGATAGACAGGGTACTTATGCTTTGGAATTTTCACCAATGACATGCCTTTATTCATTTCATCAATTCACATGATTTTGAAAGTTTGAGATGAGCTCCTTTATCAGACCAAACTCTTCTTTCTTTTGAGCCAACATATTTCAAGCTCCATTCCTGTTATGATCATCAATTACACTTATGAGACCTGAAGATATTGTTTCATTATTTCAGTAAAGGAAAACCTGAACTTTTGCAACCTTCCGAGTCAATTCTGGCCTGCGCCCTCTGCTTATGTATGAAGGAGGCGCCCTAACCCTCTGCTTGTAAATGAAGGAGGTTCTGGGCCTTGAAAATTTACCATTTTGCTGAGATAGTGGCGACCTTTTCTTACTGTGATTTTCATGCTGGAAAGAGCTGTAAGGTCCTGATGAGTGACTTTTGTTTTGCAGCTTCATCTCAGGCTCACAATACATTTAGAAGTAGCTGTTCCTCTAACTGTAAACTCAAACATTTACTCCATGAGATTGAAATATATTTCCTGTCTTTGTAGAACCATAGAACACAGTGAAAAACCTACTAGTCAGCTTGAGATTGGGCTTTATGCAGTGCTGAGACCTAGGGAATATGAGTGGCGCGACTTAAGGTTGCTTGTCAATTTCATTTGCAAAGTAAAGGATCAGTCATGGTAGACCTGTAGCAGATGGAGGCTTTTTGGCTTTTTGATGATTGCCAAAGGTGAAATGTCCTAAAACGCCACTTCCTAACATAGGGGAGACTATTGAAACAGATGTGGATTTGCTTTTTAAAGCTGATGGGCAGACCAATAAGGCTGAGGTTAGATAGGATTGTGACAAGGAGGTTTTGGTTTTGCCAGGGGTGGACTGAATAGGTAGAAAGGCGAAAAAAGTTTTGGGAGGGTTTTCTGGATGACATATTGACATAAGGAAATTAGTTTCTAGAAAACTCAGTTGAAGATATAGTCATCACTAATATGTAAAAAATATTGATGGCTACGATCTACATCCTCCTCAGTGGGTGTGTACCATTGGTCGATACCAACTCGGAAAGCCTATCGCTGGGCATTCCAACTTAGGATAAGATATCTCAAAAAACCACTATGGGACTTTAGGAAAGTAGCCTCTCATAGAACTTGAGGAGGCCCACCTTCCTTAGGAGCCCCTGCGTCGCTGCTGTAATAGGGCGAGGGTACACATATCTCTCCCTCTCTCTTGCCTCCCACAGGAGAACCATGTTATATTGTTCCGCCTGTTGTTGCTGTTGTTGCTCCTCTTCTCTCCTTTCACGTCTCTGAATGATTGACGTATTAAACACAATTTTTTAATTAAATGACACATGTATTTACAAATATACGTATATAAATATTTTTTGAAAAATAAATAAAACAAGATTCGGTGCGCCACAAACACAGTCACGCACCGGTAACGGTGCGTCCCTCCACAGAGACGCACCGGCGACGATGCACATAATGATATAAAAAGCACTGGGAGCGGTGCTCCAAAAAATATTTTTAGCGCACCGTTCACTAAGTGCGGTGTCAGGAGGCTTGTACGATGACTTCACTATATGCCCCGGGGCTTATAGCTAACTCAACACACCGCCCTCTTGCCACCGTACATAGTCGTACGGTGAGGCTAGGTATCCGAGCGCACCGCTCTTTGTTGTAAAATTTAAAATTACACGGTGCGCCTTTGGAATCTGCCCTGGAACTGGTGCGGATGCACTTAGCACCAGTTTACCAACCCGAACTGTTGACAATGTCGATTTGCGGTTCCGGTGCGCCGAAAAACTTACGTGCCCCGAGGCGGATAATTTGGTCAATGCACTGGGTGGTCGCGATTCAACATTTTCAATGATGCAGCCTGGTAAATGACCTCACCGCACTTTAAAAAAAAAAAAAAATAACACCGTGCACCTCGCGGTACTGCCCCGGAACCGGTGCGGAATCCTTCAGCACCGGGTTCGGTGCGACTTGTAAATTTATAGGTAGCATCGCAACTGGTGCGAGCCGAACGGCTCAAGCGCACCGCGCGACATTTTTTTTTTTTTTTTTTTAATGGTTAATTTTAAGGTTTTTTCAAATTATAATCCGCTAAAAGGTTTAATTATGGAAAAATAAGAAAAATACCCGTCGAGGAGGCATATTGGCTGTACAATTTAAAAAAGAAAATTTGTCCACTGTTTTATAAAATTCAAGCTGGAGATTGGTGGCAATGTACAACAGCAATGCGTGCAATAAGTGCAATGGGAGCACGGATGTCAGTGTGGCTCAAGCAAGGATAACTTGCACCAATGCTTGAGAGCTCTATAGCATTGACAAAAGTGAAAAATGCGGTTTTTTGGCCGTAATTTTTTTTTTATTTAACCCTGTTCCGGTGCACGGGGTTTTTACTGGAGTACCGGTGCGTTGTCTTAATGCTGCACCGGGTGCTTTTTGTTTTCACGCGCTTTTAGGAGGCACCAGGGCGGAAAACTGTAACACACCGGTGCGCTATAGTAACGTGACGCACCAGTAACGGTGTCCGGTGAACTAATGATTTTTGCAGTTTTTTGGGCGTAATTTTTTAATTTAACCCTATTCCGGTGTGCAGGGTTTTTACTGCAGCACTGGTGCGTTTCCTGTATGTCGCGCCGGGCTCTTTCTGTTTTCGCGCGCTTTTAGGAGGCACTGGGGTGGCGTAATGTTATTGCACCGGTGCTATACAGTAACATCACGCACCGGTAATGGTGTCCGGTGAACCAATGATTTCTGCGGTTTTTTGGCCGTAGTTTTTTTTATTTAACCCTATTCCGGTGCGCGGGGTTTTTACTGGAGTATCGGTACGTTTCCTGTATGCCGCGCCGGGCTCTTTCTGTTTTCGCGTGCTTTTAGGAGGCACCGGGGCAGCGTATTTTTAAAGCACCGATGCTCTACAGTAATATGATGCACCGGTAACAGTGTCCGGTGAACCAATGATTTATGTGGTTTTTTGGCCGTAATTTTTTTTTATTTAACCCTATTCCGTGCGCGGGATTTCTGCTGGAGTACCGGTGCATTGTCTGTATGCCGCACCGGGCTCTTTATGTTTTCGCGCGCTTTTAGGAGGCACCAGGGTGGCATAGTTTTAAAGCACCGGTGCTCTATAGTATCATGACGCACCGGTAATAGTGTCCGGTGAACTAATGATTTTTGCGGTTTTTTGGCCGTAATTTTTTTTTTTATTTAACCCTATTCCTGTACGCAGCATTTATGGGGACCCCGGTGCGTTTCCATCATTCCGCCCCATGAAGTTTATGTTCCGCTCGATTTTATGACGCTCCGGGACATGGGGATGTGACACACCGGGGCTTTACAATAACCTGACGCATCGGTAACGGTGCCCGGTGAACCAATGATTTTCTGCGGTTTTTTGGCCGTAATTTTGTTTGCTTTAAATCCTTTTCCAGTGCACGACATTTATGGGGATCCTGGTGCATTTCAGTCATTTTTCACTAGGACGTTTATGTTCCGTGTGCTTTTTATGAGGCATCGAGGCTGACGATATGACACGCACCGACGCGGTTGCTGAATTAAAAGCACCGGGAGGGTGTGTAAGGAGCGCACTGTTTCCGGTGTGCCAATGTTTTATGCGGTTTTTTTGCCGTAATTTTTTTTATTTAACCATCCACCAATGCGCACGTTTTATGGGCGCCCCGGTGCGTTTCATTTATTCCACACCGGTACGTATCTGTGCGGTCGACATGTAAAGCACTGGTGCTCTACAGAAATAAAATGCACCGGGCGTGTGTGTACGGAGCGCACGGTGTCCGGTGTGCCAATTTTTGTAATGCACTGGTGCTTTGTCATATTGAACGCACCGGTGCGTTTTAGGTTGATAAGAGCACCAGAAGAAATACATCCGCAAAAACCTTCGCCCGCCAACCTCCTCTAGGATCCTTCGCTAGAAACGGACGTCTGGGGTATTTTTCTGTGGGGTTCCTCAAAAACATCCGCAAGAGGGTCTTTTCCTTGTGAGGTGTTTGATTCCTTTGAGTTTTGCTACTGAAGATGGGAATAGGTCTTCGTATTCTTGTAGTAGGTCAAAGATTTCTTTTGTGGTTTCTATGTCCCAATAGTCTCCAATGGATGCAATTTTGGGCTTCTCTTCGCTTCCAATGTTCTGCTTCTTTGTGTTCAGGGGCAACAGGTGTAATCCTTCAGTAGTTGGTTCCTCTTGTATTTCATGCTCTCCTTCCTTTTCTTCAAAGGATAGATGTCGAATATTTTCTAAATCATCATCGTCTAGCTCCCGATCTATTCTTTTTCATGCTACTGATTCTATGGCTTTCTACTCTGATATGGATATTCCTTCATTTTCCTCAAGTTCTGGGAAGAAAAATATTCTTTTAATTTCTTGTAGGGTATCTGTAACTTGGTCTATGTCTCCCTCGAAAGAAAAACATTGAGTAAATATTTCCACAATGGTTTCCCAAGTGCTTATTCCACTCTTCTTCTCTTCAGGTACCAAGCTTGCGGAATGGTGTCCAGTGAATGTATGAATTTGTGTACCCATAAATATTTTGGATATTCCTCTTTTCTCCACTTATACTCTCAATTGTTTAGATGTACTAGAGGTTCAGAGTTTCCTCAGTACTTTTCTTCTAGTTGTGGTCCTAAAACCGCATGAAATATTGTTCTTAATGCTCTAGCAATGTCTTCCCATTGAGAGAGAGAGTTGCGATGGGTTTCCCACCATCTTGCTAAAGTGGATTGTAGTGCTATGTCCACGAGAGGGGCTCTATGTTCTATTGGCACCTTGTCTTCTACTTTGGTAATAAATGTATTCATAGCTTGCATATTTGAAAGAGTGGGGTATTCTCTTACCTCTGTACCAATCCAGTTGACTCCACGAACGTTGGTGCATCTTCTGGTGTTGATCTCGTATCCTCCCTGCTTCCAATCTTCCCATGCCACTTCTGATCCTACATCGGAACTCTGGACACTTCCCCAGCTTACCGTTCCTCCTGCTATAGGATTAATTTAATCTTCTCTTTTTCCTACTCTCATTTGGTAGAGTTGATCTAGAAGTTCTGCGTCTTCTCCGTTGTCAACAGTTTCTGTGTATCGTGGTCCTTGATACAGATCCAATGGTTGGACCACTCTGACCTCAACATCTTAGAATATCATCAGTTCCTTTTTTAATCGATGATTGCATAATTTTCAAAGGCCCCGATCTATTCCCGACGATGATAAGGATCCTTGTCACCCATGATATCTATTACTTTAAAGTCCGTATAGGTTTTGACTCCCGCAATGTCACCCTCAACTTCTTCCAACCTTCCTATTGGTACAATGTAGTATTGATTTTCCATTCTTATTTGTATTGGTGAGTATGACAGCTTCGGTTTTCTCAGTGCTTCCCATGTCTTTCTAGGTAGAATGTTGACATCTGATCTGAGATCTAGCATTGTGTTTCGTATTCGGAATCCCACAACTTGAGCATTTATACGTAACGCTTTTCCAGTCCTTCTCTTATTTCTTTTTACTCTTCTTATGTATTTTTCAGCTGTGTTACTTGAGTCTCTTTTTCCTGCTCCTCCTTGCACAACCATTTCCATATTTTTCTTTAGTTGTTCCAGCATCTTTCCATTGTTTACAATTTTCAGGAAAAGTTGGAACCACTCTTCTATAGGTTTCCCTGTAGGGACCATATTTTCTCCTTCACTATATGGTTGTAGAAGCTCCATACTCTTATGTCTTCCTATCTGTGAGAATGTCTCTAGTGCTTCTTTAAAGTACTGCTTTTGTCGGTCTGGGCTGAAAATATTCTTTGGAAATGCAAGTTTGAATAACTTTATCGTGTCCATTTCTTGTGCATCCTCCCTTGTTTTCTTCCCTCCTTCTGTCACTACAGCTACACTTTGTAGAGGTTGAGGCTCTACTATCCTTGGCTCTGCATTAACCAAGTTAGCTCCTATTTTCCTAGTTCTATCTTCCCACCTCTTGATCAGTTTCGAGCAGTCTTTAGTAGCATGTGAATTTACCCTTCATTGGGAGCACCATGGTATTCTTAATAGTGGGCATTCTCTCGCTACGTGACCTTCTTGATCACAGTTATAACACCTTACTAGTCCTCCAGTTCTACTACCTCTCATTCCTCCCCCTCCTCATCCCTGTGGAGTCTCATTTACTCTATAGGACGATCTATCCAATTATTCTTCCAATGCATCCAGGGTTCTACATTTCTCTGTATGATGAGTTGTTGAGGCACAAAAATCGCAGTAAACGTTGTTTGGAACATTTGAATATTTTTTCAGAATTGGACACAGTCGTGGACGATGAGCAATACCTTTGCATATTTCGCACAATTTGTTGCTGCTTGATTCTGCTAATTAGGAAACCCTGGGAAGTGGGGTTGCATTTGGAATAGCCCTTGAGTATTTATCTACGCAACTCCACTAACCAGCGGGGTCCCCTATGTTCTAGCCGTCGAAGTCCCCACATTGGTTCCCCGCAACCTCGAACATTCTGTGACTACATGTCCTTCCATCAAGCAATGTGTACACCATACATTGGGTCTTGCAGATCGTATTGGGTGAATATATTTTAGTTTCTCCGTCAAACTAGCTATTTGATGTTGTAGTCCCAGTATGGATGGATCTTTCACCGTTGCTCCCCCTCTGAACTCTTGTGGATATCCAGCCATTGCTTCTATTTTCATTGCTTACTCCAGTGCATCTTGAAGGGTATCAATCTTTTGTTGTATCAACAGTGTCCTTGTCAATGGTAGGAGTGATTTAATAAACCAATCCCGCTGGTGATTTGGATTGATTGGGTAACTTAGCTTTCCAATCGCATCTTTGAATCTTCTCATCAAATCACATGCTGTTTCTCCTTCCTGCTATTTGATTTCCCATAGCTCAGACAATCTTTGTTGATTCGTCTGAGGCAACTTGAATTCTTGAACGAATTCCCTCTTAACATCATCAATTACTGGGTTCTGGTGCACTTCTGACCATTTGATGAACCAGCATAAAGTTATTTCTCTTAATGTGTTTTAAACTTCAATTAACTTGACTGCATCTGGTGTCTGTCGAGCTCTCCAAATTGCTTCACACAAATACCAATGTTGTTCTACATCGTCGTTACCTTTTCCAGAAAATTTTGGGTATCGGGTGAATGATCCTGACATCTTCACTTGTGTTGGTGTTACTAATATAAAACCTCTACTTCCTGGATGAGATATTCTGCTACTAGCACTGTTTCCAGTAGTTATCTGTACTAAGGATTTAGTACTACACAACTTGCTAAACTCTCGTAATGTTATCAAGAACTTATCAGGTGGATGATAGAGTACCAGGGGAAGGTAAGGACTAGTGCTACTTGAAACTTGGGGAATAGGATTACCTTGCATTATGGTTTCCGGCCTCTCTTGGAATAGTTGCTCCATTGCAACATGCAGCTCCACATCAGACTCCTCCTCGGGGCGCGCATCCTCTTTAGTGGAATTCTTTCCATTCTCTCTTTGGGCTGGGCTCCTATGAACTTTCCTAACTTCCTTGATGGACCCTTCCATTCCTTCAGGTCCAACCTAACCTTCTCTTTCTTTTGTCATCTGTGACACCTTTTCCTTACTCTGTCGACTCCTTTCCTACTTTTCAAACTCTCGCATTACACTTTCCCACCACCTTTCATAAATCTATGCTCTTCGATTTGCTCTTTGATCTCTCAACCTACTAGAGGTTCCCGCATCCATATCCCTATTCCCCCTTTTTCTCAGTTCGTATCATCTTTCCCTCAACTCCGTCCCCGTTGGCAATATGATGCAGAGAGTTGTCCTTGATGGCAACCCACTTGATGAAGATGATGGCAACCTACTTGATGAAGTTGTCCTTGATACTTGATGAGTCTATTAACGATGTAAATCTGATGTGAAGATTGTTGGCATATGTTATCTTTGATGGTAATCTACTTGATGAGATGAGAATTGGCTATATGATGTGATGAAGTTGTCTTTGGATAACAAACTATTTGATGAAGTTGTTCTTGATGGAAACTGACTTGATGAGTTGCAACCTATGTGTCAAATATGTATAGATGATGTATCTACAGATCAGCTAAGGAGTACAGAAGAAAGGAACTTCAGAAAGGGCCAGAGCAATGATGAATAAGACATGTCACTATGCATACGCGAGTTTGTTTAGGAGAAGTAGCGTATGTACGCGGAAAAGTACGTGATAAGTCGCGTATGCTTAATTGCGCTCTAAATTAATAAAACCATGGGTTACTACCATGGTATTGACCCATTGTATTGAGCGCTGGATTGTCTATGTGATCCCGTCCAGGAATACCATCGGAAGTTGTGTGGTTTTGGCTCATGGTATTGTCAAAGGCTAGATCTATTTAAGGAGAAGAAATTCATTGTGCTAAGTGTGTGCAAGTGTCTGGGCATTAATGAATACTTCACTCTGAATTTTATCTATATGGTTGAACTCTGTTCTTAAACGATAGATCTGAATCTATGATGCACCTATGAATGTGATGAAGATTCAAATCCTCTAGATCTAGAAATGATGAATCTCTAGGATGATCTGAAAAGAAGTAATGAAGACCTGGCGCAAATCTATTGAAGAAATTGAAGAAATCTGGGTAAGTTCATAGATCTGGTCTATTCTACAAAGTTTATCTCTTATAGATCTATACGCAGGT
This sequence comes from Pinus albicaulis, assembly GCA_034641835.2. NCBI lineage: Eukaryota > Viridiplantae > Streptophyta > Pinopsida > Pinales > Pinaceae > Pinus > Pinus albicaulis. The sequence continues at coordinate 720,373,430 of CM076578.1, read as the reverse complement.
TCGTTTCATGGAAAGCGCGTGTATACGCGGATCTATTTAAACAAAGGCGCGTATGGACTGTTAGGGTTTTTCTGAAAAGTGCACAGATGTATACGCAGGTTAGCTACATTAAAAGCGCGTGTATACGCGGATCTGTTTAAAGAAAAGCGCGTATGGTATATGAACTAATGGTTGCTCAAAGCTGATTTAGTTTCTGCATATCTATTCTAAAGTCTGGGCTATCTCTGATATTCTGGTTACAATGGTTTCACTGTTATGTTTGATGCAATGGGAAAAGGATGTTTGTTGATAAGTGAAGGATTGTGTTGAATCTGTTTGATCCAGTTTAAAAATTGATGAAACGTGGTCTGCAGTGGTGCTGAGGGTCGAAGCCTTCAGTCAGGGATTTGTAGCTCCCTTCCAGGAGAGGCTGGTAAACGAGAGTAGGGGGTTGTAGCTTCCTTCCAGGAGAGGCTAGTAAACGAGACAAGGCTGTAGCCTTCCACAGGTGGGTGCTTGCATGCTGGTATGAGTCTGCACCAGTACATGGTTGTAAGAAGTTTTCTTTATAATAAATATTGAAGACTGAGACGACGGTAGCGATGGTTTTCTCCTGAATTGGGTTTCCACCTAAAATCCTGGTGTTCATGTGTGTTGCTTATGTGTGATGATTATTCTGTTCTTTCTGCATCTGTTTACTGTTTTCTAAAACATCTGATGAATGAATAATGCAATGATCTAAGTTAAGAATTAAATGCATAATTAGATCTCTGGACATACGCGAGTTCCGTAAAGGATATCCGCGTATATACACGAGTTGGCTTCAGGAAAGTAGCGTATGGTTTTTTAAAGGAAAAAGTAAAAAGTTTTATTGTCTGCACTAAATACTGATTCACCCCGCCCTCTCAGTATTTTTCCCAACAATTGGTATCAGAGCAGGTCCTTCTGAAAAAGCTTAGCCGCTAGAAGGAAGATCAATCAATATGGAATAGCATCTATCAAGCCTCCGGTCTTTAATGGAAGCAATTTAATCTTCTGGAAAACAAGGATGAGGTCCTATCTTCAGTCTATAGGAACAGATGTATGGGCCATTGTTGTACAAGGATATCAATATCCAGCTACAATACCAACAGATCCGAATGAAAAGAAGAATTATGAATCAAATGCAAAGGCGGTCAATGCTATAATAGGAAGTTTGACTGAATCTGAATTTTTCAAAGTCATGCAGCTAAATATAGCAAAGGAAATGTGGGACAAAATCATTCTAAGTTATGAAGGTGATGCAAAGGTAAAAAGTGCAAAACTCCAAACTCTCAGAATTGAATATGAAAATTTGAAGATGCATGGTGATGAGAGTATTGCCAGTTTATTTTTACGTGTTGATGATGTTGTAAATCGTATGAGAAATCTGGGAGAAACAATAATCGAATCCACTTTGGTTGAGAAAATTTTAAGATCACTAATAGCAAAATTTGAGTCAAAAGTTTCTGCTCTTGAAGAAAAATAGGATCTTCAAAATCTTACTGTGGTACAACTTCATGGCATACTAACCGCATATGAAATGAGAAGAGGAGGACCATATGAAGTCAAAGAGGCTATCTTCAAAGCTTCTACAAAATGGAAAGAATTACAAGAAGCAGAAGGATCATGATATATCTCAGAAGAAGATGAGGCAAATTTTGTAAAGAAACTCCAACTTGGCACAGGACGATTCAGAGGTAAGCTTCCTTTCAAATGTTTTGATTGTGGAAGAATTGGTCATTATGATGCTAAGTGTCCTCATAAAGAAACACCTGCAAAAGGGAAGGAAGTAGCAAGAAGGAATAAGAATCGGTTTAACACTAGAAAAAGTTATTATATTCATGAAGACAGTGATGGGCTATCTGATAGTGAAGAAGAATGTGAACAAGATCTTAGACTTCTCATGATATTTGAATCTAGAGAAGAAAAGGATATTTTTGTGGATGCTCTACAGGAAAATGACTTCCTTGAAGAAAACAATCAACTCAAAATACGCTTAAAAGAAAGTAAAATACTCTTAGAAGAAAGGAAAATAACCATAGAAACTCTGGAAAAGCAGGTTGAAGAAGCAAAGAAACACATTGAGAAATTAGAATGTGAAGTGGTAAGTCTAAGAAAATATTCTGAGAAAGTAAAGACTCTGAATCTTAGATTTGCTAAAGGATCTGAAACCTTAGATGAAATTATCAAGGTACAACGTTCTCCTCTTATAAAAACAGGTCTTGGATATACTGCAGAATCCTCTCAAGCTTTAGCACCAAATTATCTAAAAGCAGCTAGAGCTGGTTTACAAAATTCTGCCACTCAACAAGGGAATAAAGAATCATTACAGGTAAAGAATGATCATCTCAATTCAAAGAAAACTAACAAGAATATCTCTCAAAGAAACACCAATCAACAAGTAAATCCAAGTAGAATATTTCATGATCGCAGGAATTTCTTATTCAATGGACAATGTTTCTCATGTCACAATTTTGGTCATAAAGCTGTTCAATGTGTTGCATATAAAACTATCATGACTAGAGAAGCAAGAAAGAAAAGGATTGAATTTGAGAAGAATACCTATAACAACTTTTTTCCTCTTCTAAATGAAGTTGAATGTGCTTATTGCAATAACTTTGGGCATGAAGAATCTGAATGCAGGAGAAAAGTTTAGCCAAAAGAGCATTTTCCTTCAAGATCCAAAGTATGGAAAAAGAAGGAATTACAAATTGAAAATTGTGGCATAGCATTATTCGCAGAAGGTGAAGAAAATCAATGGTACATTGATAGTGGATGCTCAAGACACATGACAGGTGACAAACACAAACTTCTTGCATATAGTGCTCTAGAAAAGGAAAAGAAAGTTACATTTGGAAATGATAATCCTGTTGTAATTAAAGGAAAAGGGTCCGTGTTTCTAAAGGAAAAGGTGAAGGCTAATGATGTCATGTATGTGGATGGATTAAGGCATAACCTGCTAAGTGTAAGTCAAATGTGTGATCAAGGAACTGAAGTTGTCTTTAGTTCAAAAGAATGTGTGGTTCGTGATCTTGATACAGGCAAAACAATTATAAAATGGAAAAGAACTCCAAGCAACCTGTATGTATTGAAGAACTACAAAGAACAATGTTACTTGAGTCAATCTTCAGAAAATTGGCTATGGCATAGAAGGTTGGGGCATCTAAGCTTCTCTCAAATCAACAAATCAAGCAGACTTAATGTTGTTCGTGGTCTTCCCAATATTACTCTACCTGAAAGTATCATATGCAAATCTTGCCAATTCGGCAAGCAGACCAGAGTGCAATTTAATGCCAAAGAAGGATCATCAAGTAGGCCTCTTGAACTCATTCATACTGACATATGTGGACCTATGAGGAAAAATTCACCACGTGGTGAACAATACTATATCTTATTTATTGATGATTTCTCTAGAATGTCTTGGATTGGGTTGCTTAAACACAAAGATGAAGCATTTGAGAAATTTCAGATCTTCAAAGCACTGGTTGAAAATGAATTAGATCTAAAAATCAAGTGTCTTAGATCTGATCGAGGAGGAGAATATACATCAGATGAATTCCTTGAATATTGTGAACAACATGGCATAAAAAGACAGTTTTCTGTAGCTGGCACTCCACAACAAAATGGTGTTGCAGAAAGAATGAATAGAACAGTTCAACAAATGGCTAGAGCTATGCTTGATGATTCTGGAACACCTGACACATTTTGGGGAGAAGCAGCACATACAGCGATAAACATTCTCAACAAGGCACATGTTCGTGTAAATAGTGACAAAACTCCATATGAACTCTGGTATGGTAATTCTCCATCTGTGAAGCATTTTAGAGTTTTTGGAAGTAAATGCTTTATCAAAAATAATGATGAAAAACTTGGCAAGTTTGAACCTAGAGCAGATGAAGGAATACTTCTTGGTTACTCCTCTATGAGTAGAGCATATAAATGTTACAATAAAAGACTTCGGAAGATTGTTGAATGTATTGATGTTGTTATTGATGAGTCTCCTGCAGCCCCAAAAGAAGAAAAAAAAACAACAAATGAAGACGATGGTGACTTATATCCTTCTACATCAAATAGCAATGATATAGACAGTGAACCACCCGAAGATGATTTATATGAAAAAGCTCCATCCAGATCTGTTCAAAATAATCATCCAGAATCTCAAATTTTGGGAGATAAGGGATCAGGTGTACAAACAAGAAGGAATCTTGTGGGATCTTCTACCTATCTGGCATTTCTATCCACTATTGAACCACACAATGTCAATCAAGCTAGCAAAGATGAATGTTGGATTCAAGCCATGAATGAAGAGCTTGATCAAATTGAAAAGAATCACACTTGGGAACTAGTACCAAGACCTCATGACAAAAATGTCATTGGAACTAAATGGATATTCAAAAACAAGTTAAATGAGAATGGGGATGTTATAAGAAATAAAGCTAGACTTGTTTGCAAGGGGTACACTCAACAAGAAGGTATAGACTTTGAAGAAACTTTTGCTCTTGTAGCCAGACTTGAAGCCATAAGAATGTTTCTTGCTTTTTCAAGCTTCCAACAAATCAAAGTTTATCAAATGGATGTTAAATCTTCTTTTCTCAATGGTGATCTAGAAGAAGAAGTTTATATATAACAACCAGAAGGATTCATTTTGGGAAATGATGAAAAACTTGTTTGTAGACTTAAAAAGGCTCTATATGGTCTCAAACAAGCTCCAAGGGCATGGTATTATCGTCTTGACAAATATCTTCATCAACAAGGATTTTCAAAGGGGTCTGCTGACAGCAACTTATACACAAAAATTGAAAATGATAAACTATTGATTGTGGTTGTATATGTTGATGATATTATTTTTGGGAGTAATGAAGAATCTATGAGTCAGAAATTTGCTTCTGTCATGCAGCAAGAATTTGAAATGTCCTTACTTGGAGAACTAACATTATTTCTTGGCTTGCAAGTGCATCAATATATAGATGGTATATTCTTATCACAAGCAAAATATCTTAAGCAAATTATGAAGAAGTATGGCATGGAAGAATGCAAACCTGTAAGTACACCAATGATAACCGGATGTAATCTCAGTTCTCATGATGATTCTCCCGCGGTGAATCAACCAGAATACAGATCAATGATAGGAAGCCTACTTTATCTCACTGGGACTAGACCGGACATTATGCATGCAGTTGGGATTGTTGGACGATTCCAAGCTAATCCAAAAGAGTCTCACCTTCAGGCTGTCAAAAGAATATTCAAACATCTACAAGGAACTCAAGACTTTGGACTATGGTATCCAAAGAATGCTGATCTTACTCTTCATGCTTACACTGATGCAGATTGGGCTGGAAATGTTGATGATCGGAAAAGCACTAGTGGTGGTGCATTCTATATGGGGCCCCGGCTAGTATCTTGGTTCGGCAAGAAGCAAAGCTCTATTGCCTTATCTACAGCAGAAGCAGAATATGTGGCTGCCGCATCATGTTGCACTCAACTTCTTTGGATGATGCAAACTTTACAAGACATTCAAATCAAATTTTCACCTCCTATCTCCATTATGTGTGATAATACAAGTGCCATCAGTATCTCAAAGAATCCTGTTATGCATTCCAAGACCAAGCACATTCCCATCAAGTATCACTTCTTACGTGAACAAGTGCTTGTACAAAAGGTGAAGTTGGAGTATGTTCTCTCCAAAGAACAAGTTGTCGACATATACCAAACCTCTCGCCTGAAAGGAAGCGTTCAAAATATCTTAGACAATGGTTAGAGTAGCTCTCAGTGCAGAGGATCACCGATTAAAATTCGAAGATTAAATTGACACGCAGAAAGCTTCCTCGAAAGACACGCGTATATACGCGAGTTCGTTCCTGTAAAATTGCGTATGGTTGGTAGCCGAAGCAACTTGTTTGGGCGCATGTTTCAAAGACAATCTATGGTGATGTCGGTATCTTCTCGATGTTTGGTGTCTCCGGTGGTGTTCCGCCTATATCGTTTTTATTCTTTGATATTAAATATGCCTTGATGATTTGATGTTGAAAGTGTTCGTGATGCACAAGCTAAGGGGGAGCATTGGTTCTATGGAAAGGATGAATTTGGTGTTACTCCTTATTAGTTTTGCTAAATATAATGCATTGTTGGCATTATGATGATTCCGAAATATGATCTTTCTTGAGGTCTTTTTGGTAGTGGTCATAAAAATTCATATTTGTAATTTGATGAAAAGGTCATGATGAGACCTATGATGTAAAATTGTAGTATTCATTCATGTAAGGACTTGTTCAAATTTGTAAACCCACTTGGTTGGGTAGTTGAGTGAAAATGTGTAAATCCACTTGGTTGGGTAGTTGAGTCAAAATGTGTAAACCCTCTTGGTTGGGTACTTGAGTCACATATGGTTGGATCTTTGATGTAAGTATGAGTCATAGAGTCATGTACTTCATTGAAAAATATGTTTGAACATTCAGCATGAACTCAGGGGGAGCATGGTAACCTCAGTGCACATAAGATCTACAACGCTCTTCTTTCTACATGAGGAGAAAAACCTTGTGTTGTTTTTTGATCTGCCCTTTGCCCTTGATGTCAAAGGGGGAGCGTGACATGGTGTTTGAATAGGAAGAATATCATTATGCCGTGGTGATCAAACACCATCGTGGTTGCCATAAAGTCCAAAGGGGGAGATTACACAAGCAAGGATGAGTTGTCCTTGATGGCAACCCACTCGATGGAAGATGATGGCAACCTACTTGATGGTTATACTGATGCTTGATGATTTTTATTAATGATGTAAATCTGATGTGGAAGATTGTTGGCATGTGTTGTCCTTGATGGCAATTCCTACTTTGATGATAGAGTAGAATCATTACATGATGAGGATGAAGTTGTTTGGATAACAACCTATTTGATGAAGTTGTTCTTGATGAAACTCACTTGATGAGTTGCAACCTATGTGTCAAATATGTACAGATGATGTATCTATAGATCAGCTAAGGAGTACAGAAGAAAGGAACTTCAGAAAGGGCCAGAGCAATGATGAATTAGACATGTCACTATGCATACGCGAGTTTGCTTAGGCAAAGTAGCGTATGTACGCAGAAAAGTACGTGCTAAGTCGCGTATGCCTAATTGCGCTCTAAAGTTATAAATCAAGGGGTTCTTACCATGGTATTGACCCATTGTATTGAGCGTTGGATTGTCTATGTGATCCTGTCCAGGAATACCATCGGAAGTAATGTGGTTTTGGCTCATGGTTTTGACAAAGGCTAAATATATATAAGGAGAAGAGAATCATTGTGCAAGGGGGTGCAGGGGTCTGTGCATTAATGAATACTTCACTCTAAAGTTTATCTGTATGGTTGAACTCTGTTCTTAATTGATAGATCTGAATCCATGATGCACCTATGAATGTGATGAAGATTCAAATCCTCTAGATCTAGAAATGATGAATCTCTAGGATGATCTGAAAAGAAGTAATGAAGACCTGGCGCAAATCTATTGAAGAAATTGAAGAAATCTGAGTAAGTTCATAGATCTGGTCTGTTCTGCAAAGTTTATCTTTTATAGATATATACGCAGGTTCGTTTCATGGAAAACGCGTGTATACGCGGAGCTGTTTAAACAAAGGCATGTATGGACTATTAGTGTTTTTCTTAAAAGTGCACAGATGTATACGCGGGTTCGCTACATTGCAAGCGCGGGCATACGCCGATCTGTTTAAAGAAAAGCACGCATGGTATCCGAATTGATGGAAGCTCAAAGCTGATTGAGTTTGCATATCTATTTCGAAGTCTGCCATTCCCCTCGATATTCGGCGACAAAGGTTTCTTACACTGCTTCGTTTTATGCAATGGGAAAAGGATGTTGTTGATACAACAGATTGTGTTGAAGCTGCTGATCCAAATTTCTTTGAAAATTGATGAAACGTGGTCTCTGAAAGGGTGTTGAGGGCCCAAGCCTTCGGGCCGTGTTGTGCTCTCTTCTGTGAGAGACTGTAAATTCAGGGAGCAGGTAGTAGCTCCCTTCCAGGAGAGGCTGGTAAACGAGTGCAGGGGGTTGTAGCTCCCTTCCAGGAGAGGCTGGTAAACGAGAGAAGGTTGTAGCCTTCTGCAGGTGGGTGCCTGCGTGCTGGTATGAGTCTGCGCCAGTACATGATTGTAAGAAGTTTTCTTTATATAATAAATATTGAAGACCGAGACGACGGCAGCAGTGGTTTTCTCCCGAATTGGGTTTCCACCTTAAATCCTGGTGTTCATGTGTGTTGCTTATGTGTGGTGATTTATTCTGTTCTTACTGCACCTGTTTACTGCTTACTAAACATCTGATGAATGAATGATGCAATGATCTAAGTTAAGAATTAAATGCATAATTAGATCTCTGAGCATACGCGAGTTTACTTAAAGATATCCACGTGTATACACGAGTTGTGTTCATTAAAGTAGCGTATGGGTTTAAAAGAAAGAAAAAGTTAAAAGTTTCAGTCAGCACTAAATACCGATTCACCCCCTCTGCGCATTTTTCCCAACATCCCCCGCACCGGAGGTTTAGTATCCATTCCCGGGCTTTTGGAACAACATTAGCCCTCGGCTCAATTAGAGCTTTAATCCACAATGATTTTTTCAACAATTTTTCTCGCAAACTCGCATTTAAATATATCTCAAGCTTTTGTAAAAGATTGGTAGAACTCAACACAAACTCTACGATGTACCTCTGCTGGGCAGTTTGTACCCAAAAACATATTTTCGGGTTAGATCCGTGTTCCAACCGATGTAGCACTACTAGATCTATGTGCGTCCAACTGCGACAGACTCGACGCAATCCTTCAGGAAGTGACTTGATTTGGAGTCTTCGCAACCAGTTATGGAGCTCTTCAGGAAATTTTCCCCAGAAAATTTGATACAATTCGCTTACCGAGTGAGAGAACAGGACTTGATACTTAACAGTCTTTTCCCTCTACTGCCGAAGCTCCGCTTGTTGCAATATGAACTGATCTATGTGATTGTACCACCATCTACATAGTTCTCTCTCATAGATCCTCGATACCATAATCTAGCTTCTAGATAAATTTTCAGGTCCCAACAACAGAACCATTTGTTGGCGAAAAAGGAGGTCTTTGGGCAAGACCCAGGTTCAGGCTTGGAGCCAACAAGGTTTGCGGTGTAGTTTAGGACAACACTGGCATTTTAACCCTTCTTAGGAGAGAAATGAGTCTCACCCAAGGCATGTCGTGACCTTACTAGGATTAGAGACTAGATCATTAATATCAAGTAAATATTACTAATGCAAGTCATCCCTCAAGTGCATACAGAAGAAATTCATTTATCTCAACTTTAAGAAGCAAGTTATTGTTCATCCATACATATTCTAAGCATCAAATTAAAAATTTTAAAATAGAAATACATACACCATAATCAATAAGCATCAAATATTCCATAGTATGCAACACAGCATCAGTCTGATTCCATTAAATTAACTCAAAACAATACAAATATACTCTGCAGAGTCCAATACATTTCAATTCAGTAAATACAGCTCTGTAGAGCTCTTCCTAGGATCTACTCTCCTATTAGCCTCCAACTATCCTCGAATTCGTTTCTTCCCTGCTTATCTGTTCCTGCCGAATGACACTGTCATTCTTTGGCCCTTTTTCGCTCAGTTGTTCCCTTGCGCTCCACTGCCTTCCGTCTTTTTTTCATCACTTGGATTTCTATTACTTGTTCCTTGTCTCCCGTCTCTACCATCTGTGTCATCATCTGTTTGTGCTCTGCCACCTGCCTTCAGGTTTTCCGCAACCGCAACAACTCCCTGTCTATCTTGATTGCACTCTGCCACCTATCTTCAGGTTTTCCGCAACTACAAAACTGCCTTGTCCAAGACAAAGGCCCCAACATCAGGCATAATCCCTAATTTTTTAGGACATGATTGTATATTTTTAACACAACTATGATATATATACACACATCGATTTTATATGATGTGATTGTCCCAAATGTACAATGATGAATGTTGTTTTTGATATTTAATGTGTTGAATGATTAATATGCCAATCAATTTCTTGATTAGCTAATGAGTCTGCAAACCAATTTTCTGAATGAGGAATGTGAATGAATGTAACATATTGAAATGAACATTGTAACAAACTTACTCTCAAAAATAATCGATATAAAAATGGGTCTCTAACATGATAGGTTTTATTTAATTGTGAAACCACCAGTTGTGAATCCAAGTATACTACTAATGAATCAACACTAAGAGATATTGCCTCTAAGAGTAGGTGGACCAATGCAATGTACTCTGCCACATTGTTCGAAGTAGGACCAATGCATACATCCCTTGAGACTAGCAACTGACCGAATGGATAGTGAATTACCCAAGCTGCGGAAGCAAGATTATGGGTATGTCTATGAGCACCATCAGCAAAGCCAAAATGACTCATCTCATCCAAAAACACCTACAAAAGCAGATCAAAATCATCAAAGTCACATCAAAAATCGATAGACAGAAATGTACAAAAAATAAAATATATACAAACAAAGCAAATGCTAGACGAAAACCTAGGCATAATACTTCTTCGCATAGACATATTGACTAGGCTCTGGCTGTACATCTTTTCTGTCGAAATCAACCAAGGCATAAGCTCCCTTTTTCAAAACCTTTTTAACAATAAAAGGGCCATACCACATGGATTTGAACTTGCCTGCCACCAAGGCATCCTTATCTTGAGCATAAACCAAAACAAGGTCACCTTCAGAGAAAACCCTAGGTTTGACCGCCTTATCGTACGAAACCTTCACTTGTTTCTTATGAGCCTTATTCATCGTAGTTGCATCTCGGCGCTACTCATCAATATGTTCTAGACGGAAAATGCATTCTTCGAGACTTGAAGTGTCAGGAAGAAGCTCAACTACCAAATTAAGGGAAGGAATCTCACAATCAACAGGAAATATTGACTCTAGGCCATAAAATATTTGGAACAGAGTGAATCCGGTTTCATTATTCACAGACATCCGGTATGCCCAAAGTGCAGGATACAACATGAATTGCCAATTAGACATGGATTTATCAATTTTTGATTGAAAAATAACCTTTAAGGACTTTTTTATGACTTCAACCTGCCCATTGGCCTAAGGATAATATGGATATGAATGACCCCTCTGAAAACCCAATTTGAGAGCCAATTCAGCCATCATGATGTTTTGAAAATGATTGCCATGGTCAGTGACAATCTCTTCAGGGATACCAAAGCGAGAAATGACTTGGTTGAACAGAAACAGGGTTGTTTTTTCACCGTCATTCACAAAAGTAGGAAAAGGCTCATCCCACTTCGTAAAGTAGTCGACTGCTACAATAATGTACTTATAACCCTTTGTCGAAGACGGGTTACAAGTAGTATAATCAATACCCCACTTTTTGAACGGACCGACAGTGACAATAGGAAAAAGCGGAGCTAGATGAGCGCGCATCTTCCGAGTATAAAATTTGTAGGTTTTAACCCTATACAGAAATTCTCTACCAATGAATCTTAAAAATAAAAAATAAACAATAGCGAGAGCATAAAACATAAAACAGATATACACAAATATTTTCCCCTGGATCCTAAATTGGGGCGACTAGCTTGATTTTTCATTAAATTCCTTTCAGTGTTACAACACATCTATATACATGACGAAGCATACATAAACCCCAATCCATTAACACTAGATTAGAACACAATTGTAGTTCCCTTGACCGGATCTACAAAATACCAGGGGCCAAAAACCATCGTCCCCCAAAACCATGTGCAAACCCATGCACAAAACCATGGGTGGGTCCACCCACCGAAGAAAAAAAATTCTCGGGGCACTGCCCCTGACCTCGACACGTAGGGCTGCTGCCCCCCCTATGACCCCCCTTCTTGGCACAACGTATAAAGCGTGAGACTAATCATGGAATGAATATAACACATACCCAAAAAAAATTGACAAGGATGACATTTTTTGACTGCCTCAACACAATCTTTGAAACTCGAGGGCCAAAAATATCCTACACGCAAAACATTTTGGGTTGTAGAAAGCCCAGATAAATGACCACCACAAGCTCCACTGTGGAAATCATTCAACACAACCTCAGCTTCTTCGATATTCAAGCAACGTCTAAGGATCGAATCGACCCCACGACGATATAGAGTGTCACCAATAATAAGATAACTTTTCGCTAAGTGACACAACGTTCGATGCTCATCTTTCGAAAAATCTAAGGGAAACTCCGAATTCTGGAGATAAACAATGAGATCTCCATACCAAGGATCTTGTGAAGAAATGAGGAAAATATGCTCATAAAGGAACGAATCTTCATAAACAATCTCTTCTCCACAGGGAAACTCAGAGATAAACTCTGCAAATACCAAAGATTTTTTTGATTTGGCAGACAGGAATTCGAGATCAAACTCTTGCAAAATGACAATCCATCGATTGTATTTTCCCCCAATCACTCGCCTACTGAGAACAAAATTGAAATGGATTAACTGCTGTCAAAACATAAGTTTTGCGAAGAAGGATATAATTCCTAAGCCATTGGACAACATGGAAAACTTCCAAAGCTAATTTCTCAATGGGAGAATACCGCAATTCAGGACCCACCAAGCCTTGAATAAGGTAGTAAATAACATGCACATAAAGAGAATTGTCCTTCTCAACCAAAACAATACTGGTAGTAGATTCTGCTGTAGCGATATAGAAAATGAAGTCTCTGCTATAATCAGGTGGACCCAATAATGGAGCAGAGGTCAATGCATTTTTCAAATCATCGAACTAGCATTGAGCAAAGTCATCCCAAAATAATGGAACTCTTTTTTTTAACAACCTCATAAATCCTTTCATCACCTTGGCATAATTAACGATAAATCTCCTTAAGAAATTGGCCTTACCTTGTAGACTTTGAAGCTGACGAATAGAAGATGGGGGAGGAAACTGAAGTATTTACTCAACCTTGAAGGGATGTACACAAATCCCTTCTGTAGACATGATGAATCCCAACATCGACTGGATGTGATGTCAAAAACACACTTATTATGGTTCAACCAAATTTTATAATGACGACACCATGAAAAAACTTGTCGAAGGTGTGAAGGATGATCAATTCTCTTTCGAGAACGAGAAACTAAATCATGCAAATATGCTTTGGTAATATGATTGATGTCGTGGAAAGAATAGGACATGGCCCGCTGGAAAGTATCTCTAGCATTTTTAAGTCCAAAAGGCATCTTTTTGTATACAAATGTACCCAAGCAATAAATAAAAGTAGTCTTAATCTTTAGGACATATAGTAATTTGATTGTATCTCGAGAAACTGTCCATGAAGGAGAAAATATCATTCCCCCCACACTCATCAATAATATGATCAATAAATGGTGTGGGGTAACTATGTTTTGGGCATGCCTTATTCAAATCCCTAAAATCAATGCAAACTCGAATCGTCGGGCCTTGTTTCTTATCCGACAGTGGATTAGAAACCTACTCAGTTAACGGAATAGGGTATATTAAACTCGCCTTTAGCAGCTTATCAACCTCGGCCTTGATAGTTGCAACCTTCCTAGGGTTGAATGCGCGAAGCTTCTGCCATATAGGCTTAGAATTTTTGTAAGTCCTGATCTCATGGTAGACAATAGATGGATATATTCCATGCATTTCCTCATAATAACAAGTGAACACATCCCAAAATTTTCTAAAGAGATTGGTGTAATTCTGAATCTCTTCAAGGGAACATTTAGCTCCAATGAAGACATTCTCAATAATGTTGGGATCTCTGGAGATGTTCAACGGGGTAGTCTCAGAAATGATAGCCATGTTCCCTTCAGAAAGACCATGTTCTTTTAACAAAATCCTGTTTTGGAGCTAAGGGGTTCAAAACTAGATGTGAACCAGTAAAATTTGAACAATTTTGTTTCAACTATGCAAGTCTCATAGAAAATAGTACGGATGATGAAAATCATCCTTGTGTTCCACCGATGGTGTTGGAAATATTGTCATTGATGGAAAAGGAGCAGAAAGGATTATCACCATAGAGGTAAAAGAGCATCAATAGAAGCATAACCTAAAGCAAAGAGAATGCAGCTAACAAATTAGAAAAGGAAGCAAAGGCAACAAAGAAGCAGCAAAGGCATGCAACAAGCGAAAGAATCCCAAGTCAGAGTGAATAGCAAATAGAAGATCAAGCTCAGGAGAGATCAACGCACTTAGAATAAAGAACAAGCTTAAGAGGAGTAGCGTGGAGGGACCGGTGTCACAGAGCGGTACAATGTAAACAAACGGAAAATAGACTAAGGCAAAAGAATTCCAAGTGAGGTGAACGGAAGGTCAAGATTAGATCGCAACAACAAAGGCAAAAAATGAATGGATAAGATTCATCGCAAGATAAGCAGGGTAGAAACCAATGGGAAGTGCTGGCAGTAGCAAGGACCGTAGATCTGGGCAGATCAACGGTGATGATCACATCAGCGGAGATCAAAATCGCAAGTCACAAGGTAATTGTTTTAATTTGCAATGTGACGTGGCGATGCGAATGGACACGTGGCGGCACAACGAAATATTGCACATCGGCGATGTGAAGTTCATCGCATACCGCAAAGTGGCGATGCGATGCGATGAGAAGATGCGATGTGATGCGATGGATGCGATGCGATGCGAGCGCATATCGCAATCGGGACAGGAGAGATTTCGCACAATCTTAGAAGTCATGAGAGTTGCGATGCGTAGTAGCGATAAAGTCAAGTGGGACCCAATTGCATATCGCTCATCGCAAGCTCAGGATGAAGTGTGAAATGCGAAAAGAGTCTCGAATGTGATATATTTCAAAGATAAAGTCTACAGGATTTCAAATCCGAAGGTATAAGGTTTCCCTTTGAGAAATCGCATCAGGAGGATGAAAGAGCAACAGAGAAACGAAGAAAAATAGAAATAGCTGAAATTCCAAGATATAGCTTGGTGGGACCCCTCGCATATCGCATATTGGGAGATCAGATGGACGAAGGCACATGGGATAACTGGAATCACCGAAGTGCGATAAAGAGAGTAGACGCGATGAAGATCAAAGCCGAAACCTAAAGGTATTTCAAGTCTAGAAGTATGTGGTCTTCCTTTGTTAAATCGCATCATAGGAAAAAGGAGGATTATAACATAGAATGGTGGAATGCCGAAATGTGATAGAAAAATATAGTGGAATATATTTTGAAATCTGCGGAACAGTGAAGGCAGGATTAGAAAAATGGTAAGTTGTTGTTTCACATCGCTTTTGGAGAGTGATCCAACTTTAGAATTTTTAAAGTTGTATCGAAATTACTCAGTCAACCAAGATGGTTATTTGAAATGTTGTAATTGTCGATTATGTAATAATTGATCAAGATGATCATTAAAATTGTAAAGTTTAGATGTGCGACAGCGATCGACATCGTCTTCAGATGCGACTCCAGCAAACTTCCAAAAGCCCCAATCAACAATATCATCAAATCGACCTGCGACAGAAAACAACAGAGATTGTTATAAGACTTATGTAAGTAAAATTTTTCAAAGTCTTTTCGTAAAGAGCCAAAATGTCTAATGTCCACTTTTGTAAAAGCCAAAGTCTATTCCTAGGGTGAATTATTAAACTAAGTCCTATTCCTAAGTTTTCTAAACTTATGGACTTAAAAGTACCTAGCATCAAAATCAAACCATAAACCTTAATGAAAAGGTTCGGAGGATGGATTTCAAAAACCCTTAGGCACAAAATTTCTATGGTGAAAAACCTTTAGGGATTAATTCCTAAGTGTAAAAGGTTTTTATAAAATAAAAAGGGGTTTTAAAACTATGGTGCATAAACCTTATCAAAGGTTTGATGAAATGTCATATTAAATCCGCATTGTAAATATTCGAACTAATTTATAAATTTCGAATGGGTCATCATAAACCTTATTAAAGTTGTTGGATTGTATTAACCCATATGTCAAAGAACCTTATTGTAAATGGGTCGGATTTTTAAAGGTTTGAAAAACCCATATTACAAAGTTCGAATGTCGAAAGTCGGGTTTTATGAAACCTATGTAATAACGCATGTCAAAGGTTTGGAGTAATATCAAATCCACGTTGTAAAAATTTGAACTACGTCAAAGTTCGAACTTCAATGTTCAAAGGCTCGGGTTTTTATTAAAACCATATAATTGAAATCCCGTAGAGTTTATCCAAACTACAGCGCCTTGTGACCGGAACAATGTGAACAAGAGTTTGAAGCTGCCAGCGGAGTTGTAGCTGTCTCGATCATTAGCGTGTGAGTGGATGCCAGGTAATACAACACCGGTGTTAAGTCCAAACTGCGTATTGAAACCACTTCGGAAGCCACATCAAATAATTGTAGAACCGTGTCATGTGACCAGCGCAGAGCCACGTCAAGAAAATGCCAGCGAAGAGACCATCGGGAAGAAGACCTTGACCGCCAGGATAGCTGCCGGACTGTTCACACGTTGCAGGTAACAAACTCCGCGCGGTTAGCATAACCGCCGGAGAAGACCTTATGATAAGTTTTATGTGGGTTTTTGAATTAAAATCTGAGCTATTAAAATGGGATTGAATCCTATGTGATAGAACCAAATCCAAAGGTGCATGTATGGATAAGCTGATTCAATGTTTATAATCACCTAAAAATCTCCAAACAGATTTCTAAATACAAAAACCAAGTTTGAAGATCAAGCCTTGAGGTGGAATGATTCCATATGGCTTTCAAACTGAATGAAGGATCAAGTTTAAGAGGTTCATGAATAATGTGATTTGAACCTTATCACCACTAAACAAACTCCAACAAATTTCCAAATACAGCAAATGTTGATTTGAGGCAGATTGTAAGCCTTGATAATAGAAGCTCTTATGTATAAAAGAGAGCATGTTATTCTTTCCATAAGTTAAGTGTGAGATGTGAGAACTTTTGAAGTATGTGTATGAGCACTTTTTGAAGAGAGAGGTGTGAGCACTTTTGAAGAGTGTAAGAGAGCATTTCTCTTTGTAATGTAATGAAGAGCATGTGAGCACCTCATGAGAGAGTGTAAGAGAGCATTTTTCATTGTAATTTAATGAAGAGTGTAAGCACTTTTTGAAGAGAAGTTTTTGAGAGTGAGATCTCAAGAGAGGAGCGTTTTCCCTACTTCAGGAGGAAGTAGGCCCTCTTCAGACGACAGGTAAAGTATTGGTGGAGAGTTTGTTCTTTGTACCTTATTGAAGATGCAAAGCGTCATACTTGCATAAATATTGAAGTACGTTGATAATCAACGAGTTCAACTTCAACATGCAGAAACTCTTTCAGCCACCAGTATGTCGAAGGTCCTGATAACTTTAGTCCTTAGTTGTTGTTAGTGTGCAATTCATCCATGTCCTTTCTTATGTTTTGAGAGAAATGAGTTGTAGCAGTTAGCCTGTTCAAGAGAAGGTCCATGTCTACAACATCAGTAGTGAAACTGATAATTCCTTGTAGCACATTTTCTCTCAGCTTTTAAAATACAACGGATGCACCATTCTGAGGTGGAATCAGAGACGTAGTCCAGGTGGGACAAACTCTGTCACAAAACATCTTTGTCTATGATATGATTTTTGAGATTCATTTTAAATGGTTTAATCTTTATTTCATGCCTAACAGTTAATTCCCATAGTAACTGTTCAGTTAAATTTTCCAATCACATGTTGTACAAAGAACTAGAAACAATCTTGGTTTAAAATTCCATATGTTAAATAACTAAGCGTTAATTTTTTTAAAGTTCTATAGGAAAAGTATGTAGAGGGCCAGGTAGCCTCTAGATCTCATCCTTTTCTGAAAGGTGACATATCTAGTAAACGCCCCTACAGTCGATCTCTGAAATAGAGCTAAGTAACTCGGGTCATTTTCAGATCAATTGGTATCAGAGCAAGCTAGTTCTTGCAGGTATAAGATGGGAAAGAATACTCGCTAGTTGGCAAAGCTGAGGGAACTTGAAAATTCCAATTTTCAGGTTCGGCAGGAGAATGCTGCATTGCGCATAACGGTGGAAGCTCTCGAGAATGATAAGCAAAGTCTACGATCAGAATTAGAAGACTTAAAGAGAACTAAAAGAGGAAGTAGTCCTCTTATGAAAGATGCAGTTTTTGATGGAAAAAAGCCTGCACTTTCTATTAAAAGTAGTTCTTCTCTCTCATCTTCACCAAAGTCAGCAAGAGAAGCCATTGGCTCATTTTCCCATTCTCAAGCAGAAGATAATGTGGACTTACTTATTTCAGCAGAAAGTGATTCTGAATCTGACGAGTTTTCCAGCTAGAAACTCAGTTTGATCCTTGAAAGAAAAGGCTTGTAAATGATGAAAGCCATCGGGTATCGTGAAGGTGAAGGCTTGGGAAAACATCAAACATGGACAAGGAGATTGAGACCTATAAGGGTGTTATCACTCGGGCTTTCCTTGAAGTTGTAGAGAAAGAAGAAATCCGAGGTAACCACAAACCAACCTTCGGTCTGGTTTTTTAGCTAATGCCGCATCAGAGAGCTCTCTCTATAAAATTTAGCTTTGTTTTTAGAAGATATTAGGCTAGTTATAAAGTCCAGGGGTTTTGATTTTGTTTGGGTTGATGGAATTCTTTAGCTGAGATTAAGATCAAGTAGTTTCAGTCCATTGGGCTAATGGAGTCAAAGGATTGGCTGCACTGGCTTAAGTTTTTTAACAAAAGATGGTTTATCAGGGCAAGATAATCAAACTAGAAACAATTATAGATCTAAAGTGAATGGAATGGAATTCAAATGGATGAAAGGCAATAAAGAATCTTTCAACACATTCAAGAGAAGAGAAATAGATTGATTATCAATAAAGAGCAGTTAAGTATTCTTTACTAAATAACCAAAGATGTATGAACTAGACAAACAGGAGCAATTAAGAATTCGCTGTTTAAACCAGTTTAGAGGAAAACATTTAGAATAATAACGACTGAAATCAGATTACACCTAAGTACTTTCTGATTTAATCATTTTCATTAAATATTAAGATAATTAAACACAGATGATATTGTAAACAAATATTAAACTTCAAAACATGAGATAGAGATGACTTATTGATCCTTCATTCGACACATGAATCTTGAGAAAAGTCTTCTGCCTCAATTCCTTGTCCAGTTTTGCCACGAAAAATTTCTCCAAAGCTCTTTATTCCAAAATATTCAATGTTACATCAAAGTATAAGAATCCACACCAAAATACTTCCAAGAGTGAAGTATTTATACAAATTCTAAACTAAAATATCTTGAAAAAATATCAAGATTGGTTCACAAATCTCTCCAACTATTTTACATAAATAGAACTTAAGTAAAGGACACTCAAACTAATGCATCTATTTGGCACTATTTTGTATGGATAGGTGATGAAAAAGAGGATAATTCGAATTTGATCCAACTCTTAGTTGATGATGAGGCATCCAAGTCACTAACTGCTTCCTTTCTTTGTGCATTCTGCTCCAACAATTCTGCAAACTTGGGGTCCAATGATACTTTCTTATTTCTCAATCCATAATAGATATGTAAAAATTGAAAGAGTTTATTGTAGATAAATATGTTGGTGAGATAAAACTCTTTCAGTTTCCTAAAATTCCTCTCCAACTGTGCACAATAGGCTCTGTAAAATGATGTGTAAAACAGAGTTTTACAGAGTCTGAAAAAATAGCATTTAAAGATGTGCATGTATCTCTGATTCTGAACTCACTGTTCAAAATGTGAGATATTTTTTTGTAGATGGGTCTCTTAGGAACAAAAACCTCCTTCATTTTTTTATGATGTATTTTTTATTGGCCACAATCCTCTCTGAAAAATAATGACTTAACTGGAATTTTCTGCAAAAAGTGCTTTCAAAAATTGTTTAATATTTACAAAACCATAATAGTTGTTAGAAAAGTGAGAGAGGTTTTTGTAGATGGTCCTGTTAAGAACATAAACCTCCCTCATTTTTGCAAAATTCATCTTGGATTGATCACAATAGTTTCTGCAAAACAATGACTGAAACATGAAACTTCTGCAAAAATGTTCCTTCTTGTTGTGTTTTTCATCTTTTCACTTTTTTGTTCTTTTCACTGTTTTACCTTCAATTTAGAAAAAATTCAATGTGGTGAAAGTATTTTAATTTTTGTTTAACCCTTAATATCTTCATGTTTACTTTCACTGTTTACTGTTTACTTTTTACTTTTTACCGCTCTATTTTTTATCTGTCTTCACTTTGTCATGAACTTGTATGTTCTGTTTTGTAACTGTCTTCCCTGTTGTTTATCTTCATGCTAGCTGATTTACTTGACTTGGTCTTCAATCTGATACTCTTTAATCTTGATACTCTTTGACTGTTCTTTACTGTGTCCTTTTACCTTCAATGTGTAGTTTAGGTTTTTACTGTCTGTTTCAACAGTAAATCGTTTAATATCCTGTTTCCTTTTCTTGTCTTTCAACTGTATGTTTTATCTTCCATCTCTGTTTGAATAGATTTGATAACACTCTTGGAGTAAACAAGTCTTATGACTAGTATTAAGACTGTTTATCCAAGGATGTGGTCTTCTGATCACCTGTAAAACAAAAAAAATTGTTAAGAAAGAATTGGTTTGTAGGGGAGGTTGAAAATGTTTCATTTGATTTTGAGAG
The DNA here is from genome assembly GCA_034641835.2 of Pinus albicaulis. NCBI lineage: Eukaryota > Viridiplantae > Streptophyta > Pinopsida > Pinales > Pinaceae > Pinus > Pinus albicaulis. The sequence goes on along the minus strand of CM076578.1, from coordinate 720,352,815 downwards.
GTCTAGCAGTGGTCTTGAGCAAAATTCAGTTAATGGCACTTGACAGTTGATTTTTGAAATTCTTTGCATGGAGGGCGAAGTTGTTTTCTGCGTACCAAATAATGGAAAAGACGCGGGTTTTTGTTTTACTGGCAAAGTCAAATGGTGGCGAATTTTTTATTATTTTAATAAATGATGTCAGTATGCACGAAAGATGAGTCATGGGGGGGGGAGGTGGTAAGTGGTTTATTCCGCACCGCTTTTGAGGGAAGGCGGTATTGAGCGGATGGGTAGCGATTCCACATAATGAATGACACGTGGCCACGTTACTATTTGAAAGCCACCATCATTTTGCGCGTTATTGTTCGGATCGGGGATGGTCAGTGAAATTATTAATAACCGTCGATCTTGGAGCGGCTGATCGAACGGTGTTTCGGGAAATGAAGTTGACGGGGAGTTAATAGGAGGGCCCAACGCAATTTATTATCAATTAATCGTTTCGGGAGCGTTTTGATTGGTGGGTTAGGTTCTTAATTAATCGTGGGGATTAATTAATTCCTGCATACGATGAAGGGTAGGGGAGGAAAAGTGCGCGAGGGATGGTTTATTTCGAAGTTTGGTTTGAATTAAACTTGGGATTTATTTTTGTTTTAAACACATATATTATATGTTTAGAGTTTTTTCATATTTTTATTATATGGTAATTGAATTAAATTAACCCAATTACCATAGAGGGCAGAATTAACATATAATGATATATTTTAACCAAAAGGGGGTATAAAGGGGGTTCTTTATTCGAACGAGTGAGGAATAAATACTTTGGTTAAACCCATAATACATGGGTTTCTTGGGATATTATATAAAAGGAGTTATATATATAGGAAAAAGGTGCTTTTTATAAGGAATTAATACATAAGTTAGAGTTAATATGACAAAGGGACAATGTAAACTCAAAATTCATTAATATAACTAAGTAAGTGAAGATTTACAGACAAATTGCATTATAACAACTTTAACACTTCAACTTAGAATAAAAAGTGATTTTGAGGGTTTTTTATGAAGTATTGGAATGATTTTCCTAAGTAAAATGGGATTTTACTTAGGAAAAGAATTTTGGAAGGTGAATGAATGTTATGATGAATGGTAAATACTTAGGTCTTTCCAATATGATTGGGCCGACGGTCCGGTCCCTCCAAAAGTCAAGGAAATGCCTTGAGCCCCTTTAATTTTCAAATACCTTAGCACTTAGGAAATTAGTGAAATCTTTAGGGAAAAATGAGAATGGAAGTTAGTTATTTAACGTTGTCTTGCTTGAACTGCATCAAGTGAAATTTTTGTCTTATACTTGTGATAAAAGTAAAAGTTAACACATATAAAGACATTATCCATCACAAGTAATTCTGCAACACCATCTACCTACCCTCCCTACTTTAACCTAACATTTTTTCCTTCTTTATTTGGGTGCACTTAGACTGGCAAACCCTTATCAATCTTCTTTTTCTTTTACATGGAAAGCCTACCTAAGTCTCCACTTATTACATCCAAGGGCTCAGATTAAACTGTTGAGCTCCTTTTTATTTACTCTACCTATCTACTTATCTGCCAGGATTAAACTGTTTGGCCACATATTTATTCTTTATTCTACAACATGAAATTGAAAAATGAATGAGTCAAGTTTAAGCAATTTGACTCTTCATAAATTGTGGCAAAAGTTTAACAAGCTGCACACAATTGCTTATTACAGAAAATGAAATAGTAGTGGCATTTATACTTGCACACTTTCGTGGTCTATTTTTGTTTGGGGTTCATTTCTTTCACTTTTTTTGACCATTTTATTCTTTTACCCTTTTATTTTTCTTTTAGGGTATACCCTCTTTACATTTTTTAAATTTTTTGATTTTTTGATTTTTTGAGAATATGGAACACCTTTTGCAACAAGAAAAAGGTTTGAACATATTGCATAGTTCACCAAGTCAATCATGAAAAATGACACCTATTGGTATAGGAGTCTAACACGGTACATGGAATACATAAGAATACGGGGTCTCGAATGTGATGTGTTAAAGTGTGACTATTGCGGAAGTTTGGTCAAATTTACATTGATGCTGGTCAACGCATCCGGAGCGCTACAGGAGCTCAAAGGATAAGACACCTCGATCCTCAAACGATGATTCTTATGATGATTTCTTTTATCAAAATTGGATAATTGAAACGATTAAAAGGATCTATCCTTGCACATTTTGTAATAGTCCTTGGCATTGTGTGGAATATTGTTGGAACAAAAGGCTTCTGACGAAAATTCGGTGCAACGAAGAGTCACTTGTCGGATAGTGATCCGACATTACAGGTAAAGAAGCGATTAGAATCGGTCTCGTTTCAATCTTTTATAACTCCGAAACTCATCATCCTGCGAAGGGAGAAAACTTGTTCAAACTGTAAACTGCCAGGGCATGTTCAAGAAAAATTTCCAATGCTTCCGAAGGAAACAGTACCGCCACCAACAGCTCGGGAAGAACCCAAGTCACCTGCTGGAAATCAAACAAGTACTGAATGAAATTGGGTCGATTTCATGCCATATGCTTAAATTATTTTGTAATATCTAGATATAGTAAGATTGTAACTAGGTTCTAGGATTGAATTCATTTTTCAAAAGCATTGTAAATAAAACTTTTGGAGAACCAAAAGTTCTTTTAGTTGGGAGGTGTGATCCAACTTTAGAATTGTTAAAAGTTGTATCGAAATTACTCAGTCAACCAAGATGGTTATTTTAAATATTGTAATTGTCGATTATGTAATAATTGATCTAGATGATCATTAAAATTGTAAAGTTCAGATGCGCAACATTGATCGACATCGACTTCAGATGCGACTCCAGCAAACGTCCAAAAGCACCAATCAAAGACATCGTCAAATCGACCTGCAACAGAAAACAAAATAGTTTGTTAAAAGACTTATGTAAGTAAAACTTGTTCTAAGTCTTTTTGTAAAGGTCAAAAATGTCTCATGTCAGCTTTTGTAAAAGCCAAAAATCTATTCCTAGGGCGAATTGTTAAATTAAGTCCTATTCCTAAGTTTTCTAAACTTATGGACTTAAAAGTCCCTAGCACCAAAAATCAAGCCATAAACCTTTCAAAGGTTCAGAGGGTGGATGTCAAAGTCCTAGTGCAAAAGGTTATAAACCTATGTCCAAATATTTAAAAGGTCGAAAGGTTTTATATTCAAGTTTTAAACCATGGCCAAAAGCATTATTATAATGTTCACAGTGCATTGTAATATTTACAAACCTATGTTATAAGGTTTGGAAGTCATACGTCAAAGAACATTATGTAATGGGTTTTAAAGTCAAAAGGTCGGACTTGGGTTCTATAAACCTTATGTCAAAGTCCGAAAGCTTTTTCATAAAACCTTTAGAGTGAAGGTTCGGAAGTCGGGTTTGATGAAATAAACTTTATCAAAGGTTTGATGCGGGTTGTATTAAATCTATGTCATGTCAAAAACCTTATGTCAAAGGTTCAACGTTGTATCAAATTCGCATTGTAAAGATTCGGACTATGTTCGAAAGTTCAGATATCGGGTTTTGTCAAAGTTAAAAGGTTCGGGCTTTGTTTTTATTAAAACCATGTAATTGAACCCATAGTGTTAAGTTCCAGACCGCGAGTTATCAAACCACGTCGGACGGTGTTGAAATGTAAACACATGAACAGTTATTTAAACCATAGTGGAAGGCACAGTTATGTAACACTGTTTTGAAGACAGTGCGGGAAGTGTGACTGTCAGAGAATTGTAGAACCGTGTCATGTGACCAGCGCCGAGCCATGTCGGGAGACTGCCAGCGAAGTGTCGGGATAAGACCGTAACGCCGGACAGACCCACCGCCTGTTCACACGGTGCAGGTAACGGACCCCGTGCGGTTAGCCTAACCATAGGGTGGAAATGTATAACATAAAGTCTAAAGTGGGTTATTGATTTAATATCTGCGCTATTGTAATGGGATTTAATCCTATGTAAGGGAACCTTTATCCAAAGGTTCATGCATGGTGAATTGGTTCGATCCCTCATCACCGTATATCCTCAATGAAATGCCATATATAACAAATGATGATTCGAAGACAGTTGTAAGCCTTGAAGTGATGAGCTCTTATGTATAAAGGAGAGAATTTCTTTTCATGAGTTAAGAGTGTGTTAGCACTTTTTGAAGAGTGGAGGAGGCACTTTTAAATAAGAGCATTTATCTTTGTAATGTAATGAAGAGCGTGTGAGCACTTCATGAGAGAGTGTAAGAGAGCATTTTTCATTATAATGTAATGGCGAGTGTGAGCACTTTTTGAAGAGAAGTTTTTGAGAGTAAGATCTCAAGAGAGGAGCTTTCCCTACTTCAGGAGGAAGTAGGCCCTCTTAAGACGACAGATAAAATATTGGTGGAGAGTTTGTTCTTTGCAGGTTATTGAAGGAGCAAAGCGTCCTGCTTGCATAAAGACGGCAATTAAAGTAAATTGATAATCGACGAGTTCAACTTCAACATTAAGAAACTATTTTAGCCACCAGTCTGTCGAAGGTCCCTATAGCTTCAATCCTCAGTTGTTGTTAGTGTGCGATTCATCCATGTCCTTTCTTATGTTTTGAAAGAAAGGATTTGTAGCAGTTGGCTCGTTCACGAGAAGGTCCATATCTGCAACATTAGTAGCGAAACTGATGATTCCTTGTAGCATATTTCTCTCGGTTTAAAGAATACAACGGACGCACAATTCTGAGGCGGACCCGGAGACGTAGTCCAGGTGGGACGAACTCCGTCACAAAACATCTTTGTCTTATGGTATGATTTGTGTGATTGATGTGAAATGGTTCAATCTTTATTTCATGCCTAAACAGTTAATTCATATAGTAATTGTTCAGTTAAAATTTCCAATCACATGTTGTACAAAAAACTAGAAACGATCTTGGTTAAAATTCCGCATTTTAATAACCTGAGTATTAATTGCTTTAAAGTTCTATAGGCAGAGTCTGTAGAGGGCCAGGTAGCCTCTGGATCTCATCCTTTTCTGAAGGGTGACATATCCAGTAAATGCCCCTACAGTCAATCTCTGAAATAGAGCTAAGTAACTCGGGTCATTTCGGATGGGAGGATAAGTAGTAAAAGGTTAAAAAAACACGATAGCATTAAGAGAGACGTGCGTGGCATTCTAAAACCACCTATTTCATGTAGGTTGGGAACAATTAAATAACATGCAACATTACGTGCGATTTCGTCGGATTGGAAAGTTAAGAAAAGGCGGTGGAGTGACCATCCGGTGATGAAAGGTTGATATGCATGTGAACACGGCTAAAAGACACAAGTAACGGAAGAAACATTATAGTTATGTAGTAGAGCTACAATATAATAAAAACGAAGCTGAAAATACGATGCCAATGAGAAAAAAGAAAAAGAAAAAAAAGACAAATATATGGCAAACCAAAGAGCTGAATGGGTTGGTGAGATTTATCTAATGCAAGCGTAAATGTAAATTATTTAATTATTTTTATTGTATGTGATGCAAAGGCAAGTCTCCGTAGGCAAAGCAAAACTCCAAATTTAATTTTGAAATGAGTAGACAATGTTGTAACCTCCTAAAATGATGAGCGAGAAAATGAGATGGTGGAAGGCAAAGAGTCATGCCTATTCACTTCATATTCCCTGTAGAATGCAATCAGTCAGGAGTTATCTATATAAGAGATGTAATATCAGTGGAAAGAGTGAGGTTAGAGAACTGCAGAATGGATGAGAGAGGAAGAAGAATGTAAGAGAGCTGCAGGAGGTTAGAGAGTGTGAGAAGAAGAAGGAGCAGATAGAGAAGCTGTGAAGATTCAAAGATGATATAAGTCAGATATGAAGGCTGGAGGACAGAAGTGAAGAAGGAACAGAACAGAGCCGATATCCAGGTAAATCAGCATGTGTTTTTATTGTAGTGTAAGGAAGTTGGTGCTTCCATATCAAGTTGTAGCTTGATCGATGTCCAGTTGTAGCTGGCTGAGGTAGGATCCTCCTATAGGTTGCAGCCTGTAGAAAATAGATGGGAGTTGGAGCTTCCTTGCAAGTTGTAGCTTACAGAATTGAGGTAGTAGCCTCCTGTAGGTTGGAGCCTACAGAAAATCAGTGGTGAGAGGGAGTTGGAGCTTGCCTTTGCATCACAACAATAATAAGATGTGGTTTTCTCCCTTATGGGTTTCCACTTATATCTGTTGTCTATGTGCATGATGATTATATGTTGATATTCTGTATTTAATCTGCTTAATACCTGCTGCTCACTTATTAAGATTTTTGTTCCATTGTATATTAAGTTGATCACGAAATGAAGATGTAAATAAGTGTAAAAGAAAGTTTTACAAGACCATGACTGCATTAAACTGATTCACCCCCCCTCTCAGTTTAACCAAGGGTTCAACAATTGGTATCAGAGCAGGTTCCTTCTGTATCAGTTTAACAACTGGAAGGAGATCCTAGGTCCCCAAGATGGCTAGTCTAGAAGGATGCTCAACAAATAAAGCCCCTTTGTTTACTGGTACAAATTATGCCTTTTGGAAAATAAGAATGAGGATGTACATAATGTCTCTAGGAATAGAAGTTTGGGCTGCTGTGGATTTGGGATATGCCCCAAAGGATTCTGACACAGAGAAAGAAGCCAAACAAGATTTTATAGCTAATGCCAAAGCCATGAATGCTCTCTTAAGTGGTCTATGTGAGGCAGAATTTATCAAAGTAATGCACAACAAGACTGCCAAAGAAATATGGGATACATTAGAAAGTATCCATGAGGGAGATAAAAAGGTGAAGATGGCCAAACTACAAGTCTATCGAGCTCAATTTGAAAATATAAAAATGAATGAAGAAGAAGATGTTGCCAGCTTCTTCTTAAAGGTTGTAGAAATTGTGAATAATATGAAAGCTCTAGGAGAAACCATTAGAGAATGTGTAATTGTTCAAAAGATATTGAGATCTTTACCATCCAGTTTTAATCCCAAGGTTTCTGCCATAGAAGAAACAGCTGATTCAAAAATTTTGACCATGAACCAATTACTTGGAAAGTTAACAACCTATGAGATGAGACTTCCACAGAGGAAGTCAAACGTGAGGGAGACAGCCTTTAAGGCTGAGAAGAGCAAAGAAGAAAAGGAAGATACATGCTCTTGCTCTGATAAATAACAGGCCAAATTTGTCAAAAGATTGGATAGAGGCTCAGGTAAGTATAAAGGTAAGCTTCCATTTAAATGCTTTAACTGTGGAAGAGTTGGGCACTATGCATCAAAGTGTCCTTACAAGAAAACAAAGAATCGGACTCAAGAGACGGAGAAAACCAAAACAAATAACTGGCAGAAAGGGAAGAGATTCAATAGAAAATCACTTTATGCTCAGCAAGATAGTAGTGCATCTGAAAACTCAGATGAATCCTCAAATGAAGAAGGAACCTCTGAATTTGTGTTGATGGCCAAGGAAGAGTCTGAAGGTTTCCTTCTAGAAGATGAGGAAGAAGGTGAGGTAGATCTTGAGGGGGAGATAAGAAGTGCTCTAGAGGAAATAGACAGACTTAAACTCAAGTGCAGAAAACAGAAAGATATTCTTCTCAAATATGTAAAAGAGGTACCAAATTCAGAAGACCTCATTCAATTGAAAGTAGAACTTGAAGAAGCTAAGAAGGTGGAAGACACGTTACTAAAGCAAATTAAGGATAAAATTCAGAAGCAAGAAAAATTGGAAGAAGAAGTAGTATGCCTGAGAAAGAAATTAGAACACACCCAAAGGGAATTGACAATGAACACTCCTCGAATGACAAGCACTGAACAGTTGAATAAAATACTAAATGCTCAAAGATCTCCTCTCATAAAGACTGGGATAGGTTACGAAGGAGAAACTAGCAAATCCAAGGTAGAGGATAACCAGAATATCATTTTTGTGAAAGTTGCAAAAGAAAAAATTAACTCTCAGCAATCTGAGATTATTGCAGCTAGAAGACTGATAGAAGAAAGGAGCAGGGGGTGTAAGCAGCTTGGAGATGAGATTGCCTCCATGGAGACCTCGGAGAAGGAAGACATTGAAAGGAATGATGAAGCAGCTCAAAAAGGAACCACAGAAGCAAAAGCCAGCAAGAACTTGATGTGTGATGAAACAAACAGAAACAAGCAGCAACATCAAGAGACAAAGAATGAGAGGAAGAAGCAAGCAGTTGCAAAAAGTTCAATTGTTCCTGAAGATCAATTGAACAAGTTCGGAAGATCTCAGAGGAGATTCTTTCCTCCTATGAGAAATGTCACTTGTTTTGCCTGTCACAAACTAGGACATATTGCTGCATACTGTCAGACGAAAATAATCGATTTCAACCAGCAAAGGATGCAGAAAATGAAAAGACTACCTCAAGCAACCAAATGGAGAAGACAACCCTTCACCAGATACACTAATCGTTTCCATGGGTATTGTTTTTGTTGTAAGGGGTTTGGCCATAAAGCCATGGAGTGCAGAACATATGGACAAAGTGTGATGTTTAAAAACCCAAGGAGATTTATGAACAATGGAGAGTTCACTCGTACACATAATCCATTTAAAAATATAATCAAATGCTTTGTATGCCATCAAATCGGACACATGTCTTCCAAATGTCCTCTCAAAGAATGTGGTCCATCTTCTCAGAAAAGGTGCCAAACAAATAGCTGCCTGCAGTGGAAAAAGAAGTTGAATAAGTGTGACCTGGCTCTAATAGCTCAAGATCAGAAAAGCCAATGGTTTATGGACAGTGGATGCTCAAAGCATATGACTGGAGATCGAAGCAAGTTTGTAACCTTTGATGAAAATAAATCTGGAAATGTAACATTCGGAAATGATAAAGCAGGGAAAATCAAAGGAAAAGGCTCAGTCAGTCTGAATAATGGAAGAGGAGAGGCTCAAGATGTACTATTTGTGGATGGGCTGAAAGCCAATCTGCTAAGCGTCAGTCAAATGTGTGATAAAGGCTGTGAGGTCCTTTTCAGAGCCCAATATTGTGAAGTAAGATTGAGAACCATAGGAAAGACCTTGATCAAAGGTGTTAGAATAGAAATTAATGTTTATATATTGGAAGAAGAGAATGAAGCATGCCACATAAGAAAACTTGATGAATCATGGTTATGGCATAGAAGATTGGGACACTTAAACTTTGACCACATCATCAGTCTTAGCAAGAAGAAAGCAGTTAGAAATATGCCTACAATAAAGAAGCCTCCAAATACCATATGTAAATCCTTCCAATTGGGCAAACAGACCCGCACATCTTTCAAGACCAAAGATGAACTATCTACAAGTAGGCCACTTCAGCTTGTACACATGGACCTGTGTGGACCTTCAAGAACTAATGCACCAGGTGGAGAATCTTATTTCATGCTAATAATAGATGATTTTACCAGATTGACATGGGTGGAATTTCTCAAATATAAATCTAAAGCAATTGAGAAATTCAAGATATTCAAGGCATTGGCAGAAAATCAAATAGGATGCGAGCTAAAATGCATCAGATCAGACAGAGGAGGTGAATTCACAGACTATGATTTTGCGGACCTATGCAATGAACATGGGATAAAACAACAGTTTACAATTGCATGTACACCTCAACAGAATGGAGTGGCAGAAAGACAAAACAGATCAGTACAATAGATTGCCAGAGCCATGATACAAGAAAGTAACATTCCCCAAACCTATTGGGCAGAAGCAGTACACATAGTTGTTCACATTCTCAACAAAGCTCATCTAAGACCAAATTGTGATAAGACTCCTTACGAATTATGGCATGGTAAACCAGCATCAATCAAGCACTTTAGAGTCTTTGGAAGCAAGTGTTTCATAAAAAATAATGATGAAAAACTGGGGAAGTTTGATGCAAGAGCTGATGAAGGAATATTTTTAGGATATGCATCTAAGAGTAAGGGTTACAGGTGCTACAACAAAAGACTGCACAAAATTGTGGAAAGCATTGATGTAAGATTTGACGAAGATCTACCAAATAGAACAAGAAGCACAAGCTGTGCCAATCCTCCAGATGATCATGAAGTTGAGGACCAAGATAATGATGAACATAGCAAGACAACAGAAGATACGGAATTAAACTCAAAAGGTCCCTCAAGACACACTCAAAAGAACCATCCAGAAGATCAAATCATTGGGGACAAGAGTGTGGGAGTCCAAACAAGAAGACAGCTTGCTAAACAGACAGAAGAAGTATACCTAGCCATGCTATCTCAAATAGAGCCAAAGAAGTTCGAAGAAGCCAGCAAAGACAAAAACTAGGTAAATGCTATGAATGAAGAACTAGACCAAATTGAGAAGAACAATACCTGGGAATTAATTCCAAGACCCACTGGGAAAAATGTCATTGGCACAAAATGGATATTCAAGAATAAGATGAATGAACAAGGGCAGGTAATCTGAAATAAAGCCAGACTTGTATGCAAAGGATATTCACAAATTGAAGTTCTTGATTATGATGAAACCTTTGCCCCTGTAGCCAGAATGGAAGCAATCAAAATGTTTTTGGCCTTTGCATGCTATCATGATTTCAAGGTATATCAAATGGATGTGAAGTCTGCCTTCTTGAATGGAGATCTAGAGGAAGAAGTCTACATGGAACAACCTGAAGGATTCTCATTAACAGATAAACATGACTATGTGTGCAGATTAAAGAAAGCCTTATATGGTCTAAAACAAGCTCCTCGTGCATGGTATTCAAGGCTGGACAAATACTTGCAAAAACAAGGGTTCAAGAAAGGAGGAGTAGACAGCAATTTGTACATAAAGGCTAATGAAAATGAACTCTTAATTGTAGTAGTGTATGTAGATGACATCATGTTTGGTAGCAACAAAGATGAGTTAGCAAAAGGATTTGCTAAAGAAATGAAATCAGAGTTTGAGATGTCAATGATTGGAGAGCTCACCTTCTATTTAGGACTTCAAATTCAACAAAAGAACACAGGAATATTCATTTCGCAAGAAAAATACTTAAGAGAAATGTTGAAAAGGTTTCAAATGGAAGACTGCAAACCTGTGTCAACTCCCATGATCACTGGATGAAAACTATGTGCTAATGATGGATCAACAGATGTAGATCAAAAACTTTACAGATCCATGATAGGAAGTCTACTATACCTAACTACTTCTAGACCAGACATTATGTTGGCAGTAGGACTTGTGGCAAGATATCAAGCAGCACCAAAACAAAATAATTTACTTGCAATCAAGAGAATATTTAGATATCTACAAGGAACTTCACATTATGGCCTATGGTATCCAAAAGGAAAAAGCTTCACATTGACAGCATACACAGATGCAGATTGGGCCAGCTGTGTGGATGACAGGAAAAGCACAAGTGGAGGTGCATTTTATTTGGGAAAAATTCTGGTGGCATGGCTAAGCAAGAAGCAAACTTCTATCTCTCTATCTACAGCAGAAGCAGAATACATAGCAGCAGCTGCATGTTGCACACAAGTAATGTGGATGAAACAAACTCTCCAAGACATGAAGGTAAGCATTAATGAACCCATTTCTATCAAATGTGACAATACAAGTGCAATAAGTATATCAAAAAATCTTGTACTTCATTCAAAAACAAAGCACATCCCAATAAAGTACCACTTCCTCAGAGAACAAGTAGCACAAAAATTAGTGAAGTTGGAATATGTACCAACTACGGAACAAACAACAGACATATTCACAAAACCTCTTGCTAAAGAACCATTCGAATATCTAAGAGACAAGCTAGGGGTAGTGTCTGCAGATGTTACTCTCTAACATGATCAGAAATCAAAAAAAAAAAAGGGGGTTGCATACAAGAAAAAGGAACAGTGCAGAAGACAAGTGATAGTCAATATCAAACAAGAAAGCATCATTCCAAGGGGAGAGCAGTCAATACAAATTGTCACAAAAGAGCTAGAGAAATGGAGCAGTGCATGGAACATGTCCTCAAGATCAGAGTATTATGAAAAGATAGAAACCACACTGGGAAAAGTGCAACCCTTTTCCATTGATGTCAAAGGGGGAGGAAAAGCAAGAAAAATAAGAAAGGCTCTTCTATAAAGAAAACAGAGGAAGAAAGACAAGACACTTCTCAGAATGAAAGGGGGAGGAAGTCCTGAAGGAAGTATCGGAGTATTGGTGGATGTGTTGCCATCAATGCCAAAGGGGGAGACTATTGGAAATATTGTCATTGATGACAAAGAAGAAGAAAGGAGTATCACCATAGAGGCAAAAGAGCATCAATAGAAGCATAACCTAAAGCAGAGAGAATGCAGCTAACAAAGCAGCAAAGGCAAAAGAGACGCAACAAAGGCGTGCAGCAAGCAAAAGAATCCCAAGTCGGAGTGAATAGCGAATAGAAGATCAAGCTCAGGAGAGATCAGTGCACTTAGAATAAAGAACAAGCTCAGGACAGTGTAAACAAACGGAAAATAGACTAAGGCAGAAGAATTCCAAGTGAGGTGAATGGACGGTCACGATTAGATCACAACAACAAAGGCAAGAAATGAATGGATAAGATTCATCGCAAGATAAGCAAGGTAGAAACCAATCGAAAGTGCCAGCAACAGCAAGGACCGTAGATCTGGGCAGATCAACGATGACGATCACATCAACGGAGATCGAAATCGCAAGTCACAAGGTAATTGTTTTAATTTGCGATGCGAGGTGGCAATGCGATGCGATGATGCGATGCGATGCGATCGCATATCGCAATCGGGGCAGGAGAGATATCACACAATCTTAGAAGTAATGAGAGTTGCAATGCAAAGTAGCGATAAAGTCAAGTGGGACCCGATCGCATATCGCTCATCGCAAGATCAGGACGAAGTGTGAAATGCAAAAAGAGTCTCGGATGCAATATATTTCAAAGATAAAGTCTACAGGATTTCAAATCCTAAGGTATAAGGTTTCCCTTCGAGAAATCGCATCGGGAGGATGAAAGAGCAATAGAGAAACAAAGAAAAAGAGAAATAGCCAAAGCGCCGAGATATAGCCTGGTGGGACCCCTCGCATATCGCATATCGGGAGATCAAATGGACGAAGGCACATGGGATAACTGGAATCGCTGAAGTGCGATAAAGAGAGCAGACGCGATGAAGATCAAAGCCGAAAACTAAAGGTCTTTTCAAGTCTGGAAGTATGTGGTCTTCCTTTGTTAAATCGCATCATAGGACAAAGGAGGATTATAACATAGAACGGTGGAATGCCGAAATGCGATAGAAAAAGATAGTGGAATAGATTTTGAAATATGTGGAACAGTGAAGGCAGGATTAGAAAACTGGTAAGTTGTTGTTTCGCACTGTTTTTGGAGGATAAGTGGTAAAAGGTGAAATGAACGCGATAGCGTTAAGAGGGTGACACGTGGCATTCTAAAACCACCTATTTTGCATAGGTTGGGAACAATGAAATAACATGCAACTTTCTGTGTGAATTCCGTCGGATTGGAAAGTTAAGAAAAGGCGGAGTCTGATGACCGTACGATTGATGAAAGGTTGATATGCATGTGAACACAACACAAAAGATACAGGTAACAGAAGAAACGGAACAGTGATGCAGCAAAGCTAGAATATAACAACATAAACTGAAAAGAAAGTGACAACAGCAAAAAAAAAAAGGACAAATATACGACCAACCAAGAGCTGAAAGGGTTAAGTGAGATTTATCTGTTACAACTGTAAATGTAAATGATTCAATTATTTTATTGTATGTGATGCAAAGGAAAGTCTCCGTAGGCAAAGCAAAACTCCAATTTAATTCTGAAATGAGTAGACAGTGTTGTAACCTCCTAAAATGATGAGCGAGAAAATGAGATAGTGGAAGGAAAAGAGTCGTGCATGTTCACTTCATATTCCCTGTAGAATGCAATCAGTCATGAGTTATCTGTATAAGAGATGTAATATCAGTGGAAAGAGGAGAGTTAGAGAACTACATAATAGATGAGAGAGGAAGAAGAATGTAAGAGAGCTGCAGGAGGTTAGAGAGTGTAAGAATAAGAAGGAGCAGATAGAGAAGCTATGAAGATTCAAAGATGATATAAGGCAGATATGAAGGCTAGAGGACAGCAGTGAAGAAGGAATAGAACAGAGCTGATATCCAGGTAAATCAACATGTGTTTTCATTGTAGTGTAAGGAAGTTGGTGCTTCCATATCAAGTTGTATCTTGATCGATGTCTAGTTGTAGCTGGTTGAGGTAGGAGCCTCCTGTAGGTTGCAGCTTGCAGAAAATAGATGGGAGTTGGAGATTCCTTGCAAGTTGTAGCTTTCAGAATTGAGGTAGTAGCCTCCGGTAGGTTGGAGCCTACAGAAAATCAGTGGTGAGAGGGAGTTGGAGCTTGCCTTTGCATCACAACAATAATAAGATGTGGTTTTCTCCCTTATGGGTTTCCACTTATATTTGTTTTCTATGTGCATGATGATTATGTGTTAATATTCTATATTTAATCTACTTAATACCTGTTGCTCACTTATTAAGATTGTTGTTCCATTGTACATTAAGTTGATCACAAAATGAAGATGTAAATAAGTGTAAAAGAAAGTTTTGCAAGACCACGAATGTGCTAAACTTATTCAACCCCCACCCCCCATCTCGGTTTAACTAAGGGTTCAACGGTAATTGCCTCAAGTATAGCCTCTTCATATAGAAGAGTGGTATCAATGAAATCCTGAGTAGAAGATGAAATAAGAGTCCAATCCGGAGCCACATCTCTGTCCAACTCCTCCGGTTAAAGAGAAACTGGAACAGAGTCTGCAGATTCAACAATAGATTGATAGGAAATCTCTGTTGTAGACATAGGGAATTTCGTTCCACCCACATGAACTTCCTTTGATGTGGAGGTAGGAGAAGGCAAGGTCCAAGGATTCAAAAAATAAAGAGTTTGAAAGAACTCTCTTCAAGTAGGAACCCTAGAGGATGAGATATCATTAATATGATCCGAAGGAGGTGGAAGATCAAAACTACCCATCAATGTTGTATACATTCCAGCCCCCAAATTCTCAACATGTCACTTAGCATCATTCATCAAGGCTACAATAGAGTCAGTAGATTCATTTCGATCAAAAGGAGAATATTCCATATGGTCAACAATGATAATCCTCCCTTCATGGGGAAAACACAAGATGAGAAATAATGGTGAAGCAATAACATCCATCTCATAAATCCAATTCTGCCCCAATAGAAGGTTGTAGTCTAAATTTGCATCAACTATCTCGACCTCAATGTTGGCAATTTTACTCCCAATAGAGATGGGTAAAGCTCAAACAATGCCACGTGGCCTATGTGAATGACCATCAAATGGAGTAAGAAGAGTAAGTGAAGGCACAACTGAAGGAGATCCAATGGCTTTCCAACATGAGATAGACATGACACATGTGGAAGCACCCTCATCTACTATTGTTTGAAAAATATTGATATTTTGATATGTAGACTTAATATGAAAATACATGTGATGAGGAAGTCTCTTCTTAAGATTCAACATGTCAAATGTGATCATAAGATATTTTTTTGGATCAACAGCCCCAATCCTAGTGATCAATACACTCCTTTATGTTGGGAAATACTAGAGTACCTGTAACGGAGACATGACACAAGAAATTTGTGCCATATTTTCTACCATGTAGTAGTTCTGAGTAGCCTTGGCATTAGGATTAATCGTCGTACACTTCGTAGACCCTTTCGGCATCTAAGGTATAGGTTCAACTGCAGGCCTCTCCATATTGAGTGGCTCAAAATTACTAGGAGCACCCTTAGTTTTTGAATACTTGACTTCACCATAATCACGAGATCTTGTAGTTATATCAGCGTGAGCACTCATTATTTATACATCTGATGAAATTCCCCCTTCCTAGTTGCCCTCTGCAGGAGCTCCAGTATTAGCATTCATGCCAACAAGCAACTGTTGTCCTTGCAGAAAATTGTTTTTCAGTACAACCTATGAATTAGAGGAACCCTGATAAGCTAACAAGTGCTAAGCATCTTGAATTTTTGGGAAGAGGTGAGTAAGATGGTTTCTGGTGCATAACTTGAATGGAAAGCTAACCTTCTTCTTTTTGTCCCTTTTACCCTCTCCAACATTTTCATTGGATCTATTTGCATTACCCGTCCCACCCTTGTCTTTATTCTTATTATTTTGTCCCTTCTTCTTCCCATCGATTGTTGATTTCCTTTGGGGTTAGAAGCTTGAACACAATTAATAGTCAAGGGTTGAGAAGCAGTGAACACCGATCGTGTATACTGACTAGAAGGAGAAGATTGTAATGATAACTACTACAATTTCTTCAGCATGTTAGTCATGCCACTATCAATCGAATTGATAAGCCTATCATCATGAGGACCTAGCTTCATTTTGGCTAAATCCACTTTGGAATGAGTAGCATCTAGAAAAATCTTATTAAGGACCCCAGATTGAGAATAGATTAGTTCTAACTTCTAAGCCATAAAGATAGTTTTCTCCTCAAAGAATACCCCAGAAAGGGATACATCCTTCAATATTTATCGTTGTAAGTATTTAAGAAACCATTCGAGAAGGAACTCATTAGGAATCCAGACTTAGATGATTCTCTTCCTTCTCCTCCATTAGTGAATATCATTAGAAATGTGTGTTTCCTTGTCCTACTGGAAATTGGCTAGGATATCAATCCCAGCATCATAACAAACATGAAACTGGAAATGGTTCAGAAACATTGTAGCAAACATGCCAAAAGTAGCAAAACTTCCCCCTGTTAGCTCAAAGTACCATTTTGCAGCATTTATAGTTAGGGTGCATTGAAATACCATCAACCTAATTGAATCGTCGATAAGGGAGTTTGAAGAACACCATAAGTGGAAAGCGGTAACATGGTGAGCTAGATCCTCACCTATCTTCCCTTAAAATTTTGGAATATCTGAGGGAATTTTAATAGGGACCGGAGGCCAACTAGGGCTATATCGAATTGGATCATTCATCAATTTTGATAAATATGGAAAATTCAAAGTTGCCATGAATGGTAAGCGTGGAGGAGCTTCAGAATTCCATCACCCAAAGGAATGATTCCCAACATTTTGAAAAGAATACCCTATATTTTTTGAGGCACCAGGTTTCCATAGATTATTCATGGAAAAGGTTGAGCCATAAGAGAAACCTTGTGGCCTAGAAGCATTCAGAGAAGGACACCCTCCCATCATAGAATTACCATAAACATGGATATTTACCCCAATCAAAGTATTAAATGAAGATTAAACTCCTTGGTAAGGGTTCCAAGCATTGGTGAATGGAGAGAAACCCTTAGAAGCACCTACGGAAGAGAAAGGTACATTCCCTTGCTTACCAAAGAAAAATTGATTCTCTGCTCCCAACCTTGTAAAAGCAAGTTTCCAACCTTGAAAAACATTAGAGATTTAACCTCCGAGGAAAGGATTAAAACCTTGACTTTGAGAGTTAAAAGGAAAAGATCCTAAGGAAGAGTTTGAATGAGGAATGTGACCACTTCCGAAGGGGAAACCCTGAAAATAAACTGACCCACTAGCCATAGAAGGCATAGGTGCAGAGACAGCTGAAGAAAAAGTGAAGGGAATATAAAGACTTGCACTAGATGGCATTCCAAAAGAAAAGGAACCAGGATGGGAAGGAAATTATTGGGTGGCCCCACACGTAGATGGAATAGAGGCAGAGCCAAACATAGAAGCACTGGGAGTGATAGTAAAAATAGAAATAGTACCCCCTCCTTCAACTGAAAGAGGGGTATGCAGACTCACATTGCTCATACTAGAAGTTGTGTTCCTAGTTGTGGCCATCGAATGAAAGGGATAAGGATGGGGGCTAGCTGGTCTTTGAGAAGCGGGCCCAATGTACAAAAGAACGTTTGTAAAACTAACAGGAAGAGGAGAGGAAGGAACTTGGAGATTCAGGAACTTCTTCAAATTCAACTTCTTCTGCCAGAAAAAGGAATTTAGATATGCGTGATGTACTCCTCTCTATAATACCACTAGTACTAGGACCACCTGCAGAAACAACAACCACAGTCATAGGATCACTCTTCGATGCGTTCACAACTACTAGATAAAAATCACGAGTAGAATTTCTCCTACGTGTTCTTGAAGAACGCTTGACACTCACAGAAGAAAGTCCGCGAAGCCTCCTTAGTCAACGAGTCAATCAGTTAGCCACTTTTAATAATTATTAGATTAATTAGACTCAAAAAATTATGAAGATATGGAAATCTAGGAGAAAATAGCACACTCTATAAAAATTCCCTAAGATATAGCAATCAAGAAGCCCCTGGGTATTTCTGCTCTGGGTGACTAGGATCGAACATCAAAATACGAGAAAGCGAATAAAATGACCTTTCAAAAATAGTCTGGGGTAATTACGCCCCAAGACTACTGGCAAAGGTAACAAAAATAGTTACGTTGACCTCCTAAGAAAATCCTTTGTTAGTGCAATTACCTGAGCTTTACAAGGGTACCCTATAGAAGTACTAATGAAAGTGATACAACGTCTACCTCAGGTACCATGGGCGTTCCCCCTTGTAGTCACTTGTGTGATACCTAGGAAAGGAAACTAAGGGCACCAGTTCGTATTGGTAGCCAGTTGAAACAGTCTTAGGTTAAGATTTAGCAAATAGGAGAGGGGGTACCTCTCTTCTCTTCCTTCACTATCACTGGTTCTTAACTCTCTAGAGGTATATATTTCCCATTCCATTAAATGAATTTGGATTTCACTCATTAATCAACTTCTACGTTTGACAGTTTTGAGTGGCCTTGGAGAGTTAACTCTCCACTCACCTATTCCAAGACCCTATGACCTAGACTAATTGGTGTATAATTAATGACAACACAAGAACTTCTAGTTCATTTTAGTTACTCGCTTGATTTTAGATGGTTTTTCTTAAGTCACGAGTAGATGGAGAATGCAACTTATGGTGGTTTCAACACAAAAGGGAAATCAATAAAAAACCCACTACATGAATATGTAATTGTTTCTTTTGTTGAAAAGATATTTCTACTTGATTTCTACAAAGTAACTAATAAACAAGAAAGACTTATTTTTTATTTTCAATATCACACTCCACACACTTCAAAAACTATCAAAAACAATAAAATGCTTAAAGGTGCAACTAATGCATAAAATACCAATGATAAATGCAAATCCTAAGACTACTCACCACAAGAAGCAAATGAGTTTTTCAATAAGATTGGTATAGTCACTTTGACAGAAAAGCAGGGGCTAGCCCCAAAAGGAACCTCTATGCACAAAAAAATTCCAAAACAATCTTGATATAAAAGAGAGAAATACAAACAAGGACTCCTCTCGAAACCAAGCAATTGGACCAAAAATGAGAAACTAGCAAATTGCTCCAAAAAGGATAAAAACCATGAAATTAAAACCAAAGAAAGAGCAATGAAAAACACAAATGTTTTTTGGCTTTTCACTTTTTAAGGAAACAAGAAAATTCCATTCAGACAAGCATAAAACTTCCAAAGGTCCCAAATCAGGAAATTGAGCCTACAAGGCAACTTCCAATTGTAAAATACAACTATGCCACTCTTGTAGCAGGACTCAAACAGACAGAAAGAAGTAACCAACTCAAGAAAATGATTCAAAATAGTAACATAAACTTCAGGATTCACTAGCAATATGATCTCAAGAAAAAAGAAAACCAAGAAGTGAAGCAATGCATAAGTCAAACATGAGAAAACTGACAAAGGCTCAATGTTATAAAATGTCAGAACAACCAAGAACTTCAGAAATAAGTCCTGGTGCTATTGTCACAACTAAAACTTCACTAAAAAGGTAAAGCCCTAGATTGACTAGGTTTTTAGATAAAAAGGAGAGAAACAGACACACAACAAGAAGAATCATTGTCCAGCCACCTAAGAGGTTCCACGGGGATTACCAATAACAGGCAAGAAAGACTTACACCGTCCCAAAATTCAATTTTAAAATTTTTACTAGGCATACGTGGATCTTCTCTGTGTGCAACACGAGTGTATACGTGGTAGCCCAGCAAAAGAAACTTCGTGTATACACAGTGTAATGTTCCAAAATTTTCATTAAGTTAATTAGAACATTAATTTTGCTTTCCTTTTAATAAAAATAATAAAATGGGTAAGGGGGCCCATGAAGAAGCATAATAAACACTCCTAATGTGCAAAAGGGTCACTTAAGTGGCTTATTTGTCATCTCCTAGTGCGAAAAGGGGAAAATACAAGAAGACTAGGTTCAGTTTGACCATGTCAAGCAGCGTTGCATGGAGGGAGTGAGTCACCAAGTGGGACAACACAGTTTTCATAGGAGGGACATTATTGGATGAGAGAAACCCTAATGGGTGGGGTCCATGGCAAGGAAGCCTCCTATTGGCATAAAAGAGGGAAGGATAGCCATTGCTCATTATGTTGAATATTTCAATTTTGCTCTGCTCTCTCCAGTTGTTCAACTGGGATAGCTTGTGTTGCTTAGCACAAGGGATATTTATGTTTAGACGTTTCCTCTCCTTCATTGGGAAGCTTTGGAGGACCTGATATTCATTCTCCTCACATCCAGGCTTGAGGCCAAGGTAACCATATTTAGCTACAACATTTTCTAGCTTGGCAGAAATGTAGAGTTGTTGGGGGTTGCAGTGAGGATAAATTATCACCCACTTCTGGAGCTAGTTTTGCAGAGGAGGAGCTCATTCTTTCTCTGGGAGATCAGTGAGGAAGATCCCGGAGCTTCAATGTAGATTTTGGCATTGGGCCATATGTTTCATCTCATTCACATCGTAGTCTCTTCCCCATATTGCGTTATTTTCAGAGGGTACTTGCAGGAGGGGTTCACACTATGGATTGGAGGGTGTAATCTTCAGTGAAGGGAGGAACCTTTCAATTTGAATATCATTGGAGGAGGTTTCTACATCATTTTTAGAATTTCCATCCTTTTCCATTTTTGTATAGTTATTGAGTTGCTGCTGCTACCCAGCAACTTCGACATTTTTCCATTCAGTGTATTTTGGCCAATCCCTTGGAGGATTGTTGTAGCATTGTTTTCTGGGGTTGAGATCTTGCTCCCCAACTTTATTTGATATTTTTATTGCTACATATTTGTATAAATATCATTTTTCCATCAGTTCTCACTATATATTGAGTAGTCATAGCTTATTGCTGGGTTGTGTAGCTGGGTACTTTCACTTTGTATGTACATTTGTCTTGGGGCTGATTTGGCCTAGCTTGAGAGGCCTTTCCTCAAGTTCTTGTATATATTTTCATAGTTGTACATAATATAATAGCTATTCACTCTTCTTGCTCCATATGCATTGATGTTTCACTGCTACTACTTGTTGGAGTTCATCTATTGTTGTAGCTCTCTCCTTTGAGCATTGTTTGGGATATATAGGATTGGAGGATCTGAATAACCCTCCTAGGGTTATTTATTTGAGCTAATATTATGGAAGAGTAATGTATGAAAGGTAAAAAAAGGGATTCAAGTCCCCTTTCAGCTTATTCTTGCATTGGCTTCCTTATACAACGTCCTTCTGGACCCTATTATTTCAAATCCTGAAAAAGGAACATTACAGTGGTATCAGAGCTTCAAACTTTGCCCATCCTGTGGAAGTTTGAATTGTAGAGGTAGAAGAGATCAAGATGATGCAAAGGATGAGATTACTCTCATGAGTTTTTACATCTAGCAAAGACCTCTCCAAGGAGGTTGAGAAGACTGAAAAAGGAGAAGAGGAAGGACCATCCACTTCCTACTCTCACCAAGGAGGAAAAATGGAGCATGAGAAACACTTGGAATTCGAGATTCTAAGTAAGTATCTTGCTCGATACCAAGCAAACCCTAGAGCCTTCCAAGAGACTCTATCTTTTCCACAATGTATTCAATAGAAAGAAGAGAGAATACCCCACAGCTATGGGATGATGAGAGGTAATAGATTCCTATTGTCCACTTTCGATGGATCACTCACATGTGCAGCAGAGGTTTGGGTAAAGAAGCTAGAGGCTTTCTTCCTGCTACATCCTGTAGTAGACAGAGAGGTTGTAGAAGTTGCAGCACTGCACCTTGAGGGTGAAGCAAAGACTTGGTGGTTCAGCCATTGGGACCATGCAAGGGTTTCTACTCTTGCTGATTTTTATCAAAGATTGATCAGAAGATTTGGTCAAAAGAGGGAGGAGCCCTCACCACCAGTTGCAGAGGCACATACCAGCACTATCATAGTGATGGAGAAGCAACCTTCATCTCTAGCTATTGAGGCATCCAACACTATTGAGGAAGAGACTCTTGCAGCAACACAATATTCTTCCGAAACTCTCCAAGGTATGCCTAAGTTTTTATTTCTCATGGAGGGTTGTATATCATTGCATGTTGATTGTCTAGAGTAGGAATTTTTCACTGCGCTGTACTATCATCCTTATACATCATTTATATGTTGTGTACCAACATTGAGGTTGGGGTGTAGACACTTTGTCATGAAAGAGATTGCATTTCAATGTCCCATGAAATACAAAAGCCAAAATCTGTTTTGGGAAGATGGTAGACCTCATTGGAGGGATGCCAAGATGCCGGATGAAGGAAGACATCGACAAGGAGTTGAGTGGATGTGGATGGAAGGCAAGAGGATGGTGAGCCTTTTACAAGTTTATGACACAGGGCAGCAAAAGGAAATGCTGCATTGGCTACTCTTGAGAGAGTTTGGCCAGCATAGGACCTATCCCTTTTCATGGGGTATGGAGAAGGAGGAGGACTGGCAGGATACTTACACCATGGGGCAGAGAGGAGCATGGCTGCATTATGATGAGATGGCATTATTCTTACCACTCATTATGCCACCTCCACATATTTTTTATGGTTGGAGTATGAAGGAGCAACAAACATTCTTGTTGCTTAGATTATATTCAGATGTTGTAGGAGCAGGAGGAGGCACTAGCATAGTGCAAAGGGGCTGCTCCTTGGACTTAGATGCCCAAGCAGTACCTTCTTCATGGGAGGGACTCTATATGTGTAGAAACATGATGAGTAGAGTCTTTGACAAGATCCATGTCAAAGAATTGAGCTTTGAGATGACAGTGGCCCTACTCCACAGGCCAACAATGTTGTCACTTAAGAGCTAGGATTGCTTGTTGAAGTGTTCCCAAGACCACTTCACAAGTGATGTACCTTGGAGGCATGTAGGAGATGTGGATGAGGGAGTAATGGATGGAAGCATCCCTTAATATATTTTGGTTTTCTTGGCTTGGGTTCACAAGCACAAGGGGAGACACCTACATGCAGCATTTATGGATTCTCCTTTCATGCATTCTTATGCATACTATTTGTTGATGGAGAAGTCCACTTGGGAGGGAATCCTAATGGATGTATATCAGCATATGGATAGATGCACAGCCCTAGAGATGATGATATGGTTGGCACAAACACTTCCCTACTCTGTTGCAGTAAGGGAGAATTTTCATTTGAGCCATTTCAGCTCAAATACTGGAGTACATGATGAGGGAGGTAACTATTTGCTTTATGTTTTGCACTCTCTTATGTTTTTGAGTAGCATATCATATCAAGGAGGATCCTTCCTTCTTGAAAATTATGTTTTTTTGTACTTATGGTCAATTGTAGCAATTATGATGGCCATATTATTGGTGGATTGTGGGGGAAAGCCACAGGATTCTCGGTGTGCACCATTGGCACCAAATTATGTTTTCATGATATCATCTTGCAGGATGAATGTGGAAACAAAAAAGTGGCTGAAAGGACAATTTTTGCACTATATATTGAGGCATGCCAATGATGCCATGCATTGGTTCCATGCGTGGAGCTATGTTTCACCTCCTTGCACTCACAGGTTTATGCTTCCATATTATGCTAGTAGAACGTTGGACATGGGAAGCACCATTGGAGGAGTGGCACAAGAGTTGAGGATGCCCATAGGGAGTATGGTTCCCCATACTTCTCACATTGCATGTTTCAGAAAAAAAAGTGGGCCAACCTTAATTTCCATGTTACACCTCTTGCTTTCAAATGGGAGGAGCCATTTCGAGAGATTGAGTTTTTTGGGGAGGCACCCCATGGGTGTTGGATTTGATGGGATGGCTTGGGTCTCTCTTGAAGATCATTATGTTTCAGCCATATATCATCAACAGCCCCATATGTATCATAAGGAAGGGGAGACACATAGGAGGGATGTGCTCTTTGGGGGAGGAGACCTCGATACTTTTTGCAGCACATGCTCTAGGGGGAGTATGGAAGAGGATATGGTCACCATGACAAGATATTTGTTTCTCCATGAGGTGAACCATATGATTGATCAGATACCATATGATGATGACCTCCGACTCATCACATATGAGATGATTTGGGCCATTTTGATTTACAACGTTGAAGGAGAGATCCTTGGAGATCTAAACTTCATCTTGCCACTTGAGGGCAACACTATTGCAGCCCAAGTTCAGAATTCACTCCACACTTATCATAATTGGAGAATAGGACAATGTGGGGTAGGCTATAAAGCTTGCCATGATCAGATTTGCAACCCACCTATTCTACATGGACTCAAGGTGGAGGATGATTTCCAGGAGTTGCCTCGTTGGAAGGTGACTTATTTTGCATGGTTGATTGCTTGGGGATGGAGGATACACATGGGGAGAATGAATCCCAACACATTTCAGACTCCATACCTTGGGAGGACCTCTAGAAAACACTTTTCCACTCTCTTGAGCACCTCACTTATTCATGATGATAGCTTGGTAGCTAATTTACATGCTGAGGAAAGGCATTGTGGAAGCTTTATTGATGTGATAGCATCCTATTTCTTGGAGGAGATAATAATACATGAGTGTTGTAGGAGAGGAGAAGAAGAATCAGTCTACCCTTTCACTTGCTTGAGGACAAGCAATCTTTGGGAGGGGAGCACTGTAATGTTCCAAAATTTTCATTAAGTTAATTGGAACATTAATTTTGCTTTTCTTTTAATAAAAGAATAAAATGGGTAAGGGGGCCAATGAAGAAGCATAATAAACACTCCTAATGTGCAAAGGGGTCACTTAAGTGGCTTATTTGAGATATTCTAGTGTGAAAAGGGGAAAATACAAGAATACTAGGTCCAGTTTGACCAAGTCAAACACCACTGCATGGAGGGAGTGAGTCACCAAGTGGGACAACGCAGTTTTCATAGGAGGGATATTATTGGATGAGAGAAAACATAATGGGTGGGGTCCATGGCAAGGAAGCCTCCTCTTGGCATAAAAGAGGGAAGGAGAGACATTGCTCATTATGTTGAAGATTTCGATTTTTCTTTGCTCTCCCCAGTTGTTCAACTGGGATAGCTTGTGCTGCTTAGCACAAGGGATATTTCTGTTTAGAAGTTTCCTCTCCTTCATTGGGAAGCTTTGGAGGACATGTTCTTCATTCTCCTCACATCCAGGCTTGAGGCCAATGTGACCATCTTTAACTATAGCGTTTTCCAGCTTGGCAGAAACGCTGAGTTGCTGGGGGTTATAGGGAGGATTCACTATCACCCACTTCCGGAGCTAGTTTTGTAGAGGAGGAACTCATTATTTCCTTGGGATATCAGTGAGGAAGATCCCGGAGCTTCATTGCATATTTTGGCATTGGGCCATATGTTTCATCTCATTCATAGCACAGTCTCTTCCCCATATTGCATTATTTTCAGTGGGCACTTGCAAGAGGGGTTCACACTGTGGATTGGAGGGTGTAATATTTAGTGAAGGAAGCAACCTTTCACCTTGAAGATCAGTGGAGGAGGTTTCTACATCATTTAAAACATTTCCATCCTTCTCCATTTTTGTATTTTTATTGATTTTCTGCTGCTACCAAGCAACTCCGACATTTTTCCATTTAGTGTATTTTGGCCAATCCCTTGGAGGATTGTTGTAGTATTGTTTTATGGGGTTGAGATCTTGCTCCCCCACTTTATTTAAGCCTATTATTTCTATATCACTATATCTATATCAATTTTCATTCATTTTTCACTATATACTGCAGAGTCATAGCTTTTTGCTGGGTTGTGTAGCTGTGTACTTTCACTTTGTATGTACATTTGTCTTGGGACTGATTTGGCCTAGCTTGAGAGGTCTTTCCTCAAGTTCTTGTATATCTATTGATAGATGCACATAATATAATATCTATGCACTCTTATTGATCCATATGTATTGATGTTTCACTGCTGCTACTTGTTGGATTTCATCTATTGTTGTAGCTCTCTCTTTTGAGCATTTTTTGAGATACATAGGATTGGAGGATCTGGATAACCCTCCTAGGGTTATTTCTTTGAGCTAATCTCCTGGAAGAGTAATTTATGAAGGGTAATAAAAGGGATTCAAGTCCCCTTTCAGCTCATTCTTGCATTGGCTTCCTTATACAGCGTCCCATTGAAGATTTGGCAAAATTCCTAAAAAGGGATATTCACAATGGGTCCCTTTGGAAAAAATATAAGGTATACACGATTGTGTACACACCAAGTAGTGTATAATAATTGTAATAAAGAAAAAGAAAAAACCTTGGCTTGATCCAGAAGATCAAGACTTCTGCCTAGATGGGAAAAGAACCTACTAGACTAAAAAAGTAAGCAAACTATCATGGAGCCCAAAATACAGAGAAAAAAAACCCTAAATAGGAAATACACAAATGTAATCCCTAGTGAAGTCACCAGTTCTGTTACTGGCAAAGCTACCCTAAGGCCTAGGTCAAATGTCCTAACAGAGCGGAAGACATATCATCACAATAAGCACTCTAATTATGAGTTCTAATGCTTGAACTAGAAAATGGAGGATAGACGACCTTACCCATGTTTCCTACGTCTGGAGTCAATCCCATAGGGTGCAAACCCTCTACTACTCCTCGTGTTTCAAAACCTACAAATTAATCAAGACAAAGCACAAAAAATATTTTCACATGATATATATCCTAGATGTCAGCATGTTAGATCATATAATCTCATAAAAATAGCATTAAATAAACCATTACAAGATCATTCAACATGTATCAGAGACATATAAAAAAAATACATTAGGAATGGGACAAAGCTTCTTTTATTGATAATATGTAAAGAAAAAGTGAATAAATCACCTGAGATCTGCCATGTCTCCAAGAAAAACCATCCTCCGGATCCGTCCAGCCCTAACCTCACAAAGCTTCTTCCATAAAGGGTTCAGAAAGGATGTTGCATAAAGTGGGGGTGAGAATCGCAAGGAAACAAAGTTTTCCTAAACCTAGGAAGTGTAGGAGGCACAGGGAAATATCAGACTTGATTAGGACTATAACAAGCTATAATATTAATAGCATTCTCTATCACCCCATAGGCCATTCCCTTGAGTTGTATTCATACTTCCTCAAATTAGTTTTTTATTTGGGAAAAAATTTGGCCATGGGCTGAGGTAGTTAAGTTAGAGGAAAAACCCATAAAAATTGCCTAATTAATAGGGATTTTATTATTTTTTTAATATTTTAAATAGCATAAGTGGGTCAGATATGGGGACACACGTACGCATGTGTAAAATCCTTAGTAGAGTCACATATGGAATTAAAAATATTTTTTTTTTAAGAATTTTGACCAAGTCTGAATGGAAGGGTTGCCCAAAGCCAGTGCATAAGTCATCAAGTACATATAAGTGATAAATGATGCTATAACACACCCTTATGGTTATACACTAATGATATTTGAAGGAAGATCATAAGAAACCGCTAAGGAGATAGAGTCACAACAGATTCACTGGGGGAGAAATACCATATCACGTGCATTCATATTGGGGGATATATATTTAGAAAAATATTTCATAATATATTGAGCATATAATATGGGTAAAGGGTTTTTATATGTTGTGTATAAAACATTGATTTCAAAGTCAATGAAAAAATATAAAGGGGCATAAAAAATGTTAATGAAAAAATGTATACCTACAATATCTAGTAAAAGTAGGGGTTTTTTAAGCTAGGAAGGTGTATTGGGTTCGTATTGGTAGGTGGTTGAATAAAGTGATTTTTAGAGGTATTTTCCAATATGTTGTCAAATTAAGGGTATTTTTTAGTATGCCATGAATGTACATGCTAAGTCATTGGTTCATTAAGTAATTAGCCCATAGTAAGAGCTATGGACAGAAATTTTGATGGCATTTAACATTTTTGTCAAGGGACTAAAGGCAAGCCCAAGGACCGATTGTGCAAAGGCTTCTTGTGTTAAATATTTAAGGTACTTTGAGCGTAAACATGCATTGCAATATTCCTAAAGGGTCGCAGGGGTTTATGTAGAAAATCCCTCGGGGCTATAAAAATCTATAGTCTTGACTTTAATAGGATTACAAGATTACACCTAAAACGCTTGAATGGGTTAGAAACATGTCATGTGACATATTTGGTAGTTATGCCAAAGTTGGTAGCTCACCATATTTGATTTAAAAAAAACTTGAATGTGTTAGCAACATTTTGGCATAAAACACCATATTTTTCCATGTTCGCCAAGCTTTGAAATCCACTAAATATGGATTTGAAAATATGGTGATGGAATATAAACATGGAAATAAGGAAGTGAGGAACATGATATGGAGATTAAGTTAATGGAGATATTTCCATAGTATGTTAAACCATATTAAAGCCCATTGTATGTACAACAAGTTATTTAATAATAAAGGAGATACATATTGTGATATTAAGATCTCTAATTTTGTGCTCCATATTTTCTCCACAGACCATGTCAGCATTACAGTCCCATATAGATTGGTAAGGAGACTGTGCTTAGAAAACTAATGGATATCTACTAGCCATGTTGAGTCTACATACTCGAGTAGTGTGAACGACATAATGGCTTGTATTGGTCCCTATGTAATAGATTAAAAAAATAGAGGATTGAAATTATTGTTGTTGGGGCATGAAACATTGTAATCAACATAGTGGAGATATTTGTGTGATAGTGCACTACAGAGAAAATATAAGAGATTCTGTGGAATATCTAGGGATATGAGAAATTATGGAGAGTGTATGAGGGCTGAGAGTTAAGTGTGTGTTGCTAAAGAGTGAGTTGTGTATGAGAATGTTACTGCAAAGGAGTTAGTATATAGAAATTAGGCTATGTAAATGAGTATGTTGGTGAACATATCAAACATCCAAGAGTTATCAAATACAAAGAGTTGAAACTAGTTTGAGTGAGAGCTAATAACATAGAGTAGTAATTCTTTATGGACTGTGGGTTGGAGCCTACAAAACAGGGAGTTGGTGCTTTCATCTTAGTGGATTTCTGAAGTACATCATGGGGGTTGGTGCCTCCTTCAAGTTGGTGATTGCAACCAATCCATGAATTTGGTGCTTCTGGTAAGCTGATAAGGTATCTGCAAAAGATAAAATTGGTGCTTCCTAGTAGTGGGAGGCTAGAAAACAATCCACGGGATTTTTTATTCCTGTTATTGGCTTCTCACAAATACATATGGTGTAAATAGAGTAAGATCTCATATTTTTCATCATAATAACCAATTATTAGTGTCTTTTTCCTTTTGGTTTTACACATTAAATATCTATGTTATTTTTTGTATGCTTCTCATCATGTGTGTGTGTGTGTGTGTGTGTGTTCATGTGTGTATTCATATTGATACTACATGGTATGTTGTTGATGGTTCACATGAGTTATTTCCAAGATTAAATGAAAATATAAATATACATTAAACTAGAATTAGCCTTATTATTGATTCACCCAACCCCCACCCCCCGTGAGTATTCAACCAGTGAGAAGAGGAGTTTGCAAAGGAGAATGAGAAAAAATTAGTTTCTCACAAGGAGAATGCACAAGTTATCAACCTAACCCTTAGGAATTAATTGCAATAAGGAGAGAAACTAGATTGTATCCCTTTTCCATTGACTCCAAAGGGGGAGAGAAAGTTATTGGTGGCCCAAGTAGGGGAAAGAAATATCAATGAAAACCATCGAGATAAATACATCAACCACAAGGAGAGAAAAATGCATTATTTTTTTTGTTGTATGTAACATGAGGACTCTGTTGCTTTCCCATCAATACCAAAGAGGTGTTTCCATCAATTTCAAGGGGGGATATTTTTGGTTTTGTTTAGTTGAAAATGGCATTAGTGCATTGGAGTTTATGCCAACCCAATGTATTACTTTTTTGGCATGGTTATGTGGCATTGATTAAGCATGTTGGATGATAGTTGAGTGATGAAGTGTGTTTCCTATTTAGTTGGAGTTAGAGATTTGGATAGAGAATTAAAGAGTGTTATATATTTGAGAGTAGTTTTTCTCCATGAGATTAGCTCAGATGCTCCTGGAAATAACATAGTTATATTTTTCTCACAAATATATTCCTAACGATGTGCGGCACTTTGAAAAAATGATTCCTGGATCAAAATATATGGTTAGTCAAATTTCTAACGCTAAAAGTGAAATTTTCACATTTTTAGCTATGTGCCTCGTAACAGAGTCAACATACAAGTGGTAAGAGTCGCCAATTGAGCATGAAGCTGGACCAATAAAATATTAGGAGGGATGGTGTGTGGTCCCAAAGGGGACACATAACCCTCACAATTTAACTGTAATGGTTTCCAAAGGAGGTTCAAGTTTTATTTCTGGGGAGATGACTCTAACAAGATGAAGATATGTTTATGAGTTGTAGTGAGGATTTCCTATCCAAGACTAAAATTTTTACAAAATAAAATAATGGAAAAACAAAAAACTTATACCCCCTCATCCGTGTACTATGATATGGATGTTTGACACCATGGACCCATCAAAAGAAGACAAATGGCACAATCTGATTGGAAAACAAACATGACATGGGTCGATGGTAGCATATGACATCAATAGCTCAAAGGTCTAGGATGACATTTACATGACATATGGATCTAAAAATTTTGGGATATGTGTCACTCCATGATGATGACACATGGCATACATATTGGGCAATTGCATGTATCCAAATGGATCAAAAATAGGTGACGCATGGCACCTATCATCAAGTGACACATGGTGATTAATTTCATGTGGCAGAAAATTCATAAGTGGTGGCAGAGACATGTAATCCTGGAAATTTTCCTATTGGCATAAATAGGGAGCATGAGACCCGGTGGCATGGCTCTAGATACACATAACCCCGATAATTTTCTAAATGGACCATGGCTACAATGGTTGGCCCAACAAGGACACATCAGCCCAGTTATTTAATCCTTAAAGTTTCCTTCACAACTAAATTTTGAAATTATGGGGTGATGAGGTGCGACGATAAGGTGGAAAATAGTGTTGTAAGGATATGTAATGTCATGATATTTTGGATTAGAACAAGTCATCACTAGGGTGGCCCCATTGGTCACATCACCCTAGTTTTTTCCATTGCAACACAAATTAAAGGTTCCAGAATGATAGAGGAATAGGACACGATGGAATACATAGATGGAAATGAGCTAGCATGTAAGTTGCATAGAAAAAATCTCGTAAGGGATGGCATGGACCCCATGGGACACATCATCCAGGTAATATTTTCGTGGAATCTCCTAAGGGGATTCTAAGCCCAAAGTTTTTTTATAAATAGGCATCGATACAATTAGTTTTCACACTATGCCAGAGGCCGAAAACATGTAATTAGTCTCAACCAACTTCCTAGAGGTCCCGTAGGGACACATATCCCTAGTGATTATAAATGAAGATATTCAAAGGCACACCATAACACATCATCAGGGAGACTTAGTCAAGGAAAGATAACTTGAAGAAATTCAATGTTTCTATTAAGTGACCAAAGGAAAGATGATTGGATGGTTATGTGGAAGTTTTCCATGCTAAATATTTAAGGGGCTTTGGGCTTGGACATGCATCACAAGAGTTTTAAAGTGTCGCAAGGGTTTATGTGGAAATCCCTTGGAGATATACTGATATATAGTCTTAATTTTAATAGTCCTACAAGATATGTCTAGAAGGATTGAATGGGTTGGAAATTTTTTATGTGCTATATTTCGAAATTATACCAAAGTAAATATTTCACCACCTTGGATTTAAAAAAAAATTGAACAAGCTAGCTATAATATCCCAAAATGGAATAATGCATTGATACACAACCAGAATATTTGAAACAATAGAATATGTACACATAATATTATTAACAACATAGAAATATCCAGAATAGGTGAGCCGTTTTATTATATAGGAGATGGATAAGTACAACAGTGCATAAAATAGAAGCACTCTAGCCAAAGAAATTGGCCTAGAATGACCCTGAAAACATGCCAAAGCAGGCACTACGTAACTAGAGTTGTTGGAAACTAAATATTGCATTGCCCCTTCAGTTGATAGTGATCTTAATCTGCTAGATGAAAGGGAAATTCAGATCTATGGTGCTCCAGAGCTCTAATGATGTAAATATTGCAGATCTAGGCACTACGATGGAAACCCAAGATAATCCAGAAAGGAAATTCCAGATCTATGAGATTGAAAATTCACCCTCCTAGGTTTTGATCTCTTGACTATTGGATTATGCAGCTATGAAGCTAGATATGATCAAAATATGGTTGCAATATGTGATAGAAACAGATCTAAGCTTGAAGGGTTGATCTCTTCTTCAGATCTCCAAGCTGGAAGCTTGAGATCTAGATTCTTCTTCCTCCTCTTCAAGATGTAGCTACTTAAAAAGAAAACAGTTGGGTAAAATGCATTGTATAGGAGGGAGAGTCTCAATCCATCTAATTTATACTGCAAATAATCTGCAGGCTGATGGAAACAGTGATGGCAAGGTGAGGGAATGGTCCCTCACAAGATTCCTAGCTGAAGTGCTAGAAACTTCCCTTCTCCCTTGGATCTGTAAGACTAGATTGCCAAATTCCTGATGGAACTGTTACTACTGAGAGATGTATTATAGATGTCCATATGCCTGATATAGATTTTAAGCACTGGAAGGGTGACCTTGAAGCTCAAGGTGATAGGACGAATCCTTCATCGGTTCCTCAGCTGAAATATTGAAGCACAGCCTCCTCTTCTCAAACCCTGATTGAGAAATGCATTATTTCTGAAGATGTACGGGTTGCAAAAGTAGGAAAAATGTGGCACCAATGCTTAATCATGAAATTCAGCTCAGAATAACCTTCCCAGTGTAGGCACTCGGATTCCCCCATGGGTAAGGGTGGGATTTCCTCTCGGAAACACCCTGTGCTAAACATCACTATAGACTTAGCTAAACAGCATAAGTGTGCATAGAAATGTCAAATGAAAAATCCAGATCTAAAAATATCAGAAATAATAATATAAATCCTACCTCTAATTTTGTCTTAATCTTAGTTATATAGTTTGTGAACCTTCCCAGGCCTTGGGCCACCTAAAAACTGCGTTGTACATGTGGACATAACTATCCATGATTGATTGCATTATATCTCCATGTCCTCCATCATTTCTGCATGTAATGATCACCCTCTCCATCATGTGTCCATTAAATGCACGACTTCCTCCATCATTTCATCATGAATTCTTTATGATCTTACATTTGATCCCATTCGTTATCTTAGTTGACTGCTTCAATCTCCATGATCTTTCTCATAAATGAGACATGTGTAGGTTTCAACCTTGTATAGAAATTATTTGCAAACGAATCTTAAAAACAGAAATTAAACAATAGCAATAACATAAAACATAAAAAAATATACACAGAGATTTTCCCTTAGATCCAAAATCGAGACGACCAGATTGATTTTTCATTATATTCATTTCAGTATTACAACACATATATATACATGTTGAAGCATACATAAAACCTAATCCATTAACCCTAGATTAGAACATATCCATATTTCCCTTGACCAGATCTACAAAATACCACGGGCCAAAAACCATCATGCCCCAAACCATGTGCAAACCCATGCACAAAACCATGGGGGGGTCCGCCCACCGAAAAATAGTGTCCAAATTTTTTTTCCTGGGCTGTTGCCCCGAACCTTCAATAGGGGGGGCTGCCACCCCCCCTATGACCCCCCTTCTACACCTGACACAACCTACAGGGGAGCTGTCGCCCCCCTGTGATGCCCCCCCCCGTGCATGACTAGTCGTGGAAAGAATACAACACATACCCAACAACATGATCTCCACTCCTTTATCATTAAGATCTCCTCCACTACCCCATTATGTAGATCTAGATCTAATTAATCCAAATTAATATGACAAAAGTGGATCTTTATTCATATTAAGGGGTTATGGGTCCCTCCACCCATTTATTTACTTAATTAATTAAGTTTATTAAGAACTCTAATATTCCAATAAACAGATGAAAAATTTGGAATATTACAGTCCTCCCTACCAAAATGTTGCTTGACCCCAAGAAACTGAAAAGTATATGGTAGAGAAATTTGTCCCCCTCCAAATGGAATCCACAGAAGGAAGGTTTCCCCATTTGTTACAATGAGTAATGCATGCCCAACACCAATGTTGCCTCTCTAGAATGTCTAGAGTGACCTCTAACTGCATAGCTAGATGTCCCTCCTCAATCATGATGCTCCAAGTGATAACCATAAGTTGTCCAAAATCCTCTAGAATACATGTGATAGATAAATATAGGTGGTTCATTCGACTAAATGAAATATCTCACTCATAAAGTATACCTCCATCCCATGCTACATGAAGTAGAAAGAGGCTTTGAATGCCTCCATCCTTAGCCATGTTGGGCTTATTGGATCCAAGAATCATCCCAAAATTTTATAGAAGAAGAAGTAGAGACATATGGGTAGACAAATATGTCAAACCATATTCTCCCAATAGTAACCACCACAGTAATTCTCCCTGCTACCACACCACACCATCAAAATACAAAGTGGGTTGGCCATATTCTCTCAAGAGAAGGCACTGTAGCAATGCATCTTGTTGCCCGACCACATCATTATCATACCATTTGTAGTGTCCATATTATCCTAATAGGAGCCACCAGAGTAAGGCCCTTTGCTGCCATCCTCCATCCTTACCATGCAAGGTAGGGGAGTATGTCAAGCCAAACTCTCCCAAAAGCAACCAAAGCAACAAGATCTCTTGCTTCCTCCTCACATCATCATGTGAACTATCAATTATCATCATACATATTGACATATATAATTTCACATTAGATAAATATAACTAAGCTCCATTATGATAAATCATGAGAGTACCATGCCAAGTTTCAAACATTACCATACACATAGACATAGGATATGTCATGTGATGACCAAACTCTCTCAAGAATAACCAAAGTAAACATGACTTCTTTTGTTGCATTCTATCATTGATAAACAAGGAATGAGTCAAGGGAATAGGAACCATTGGGCAGTATCCATACTCACTCAAGGGCAGTTAGTGCAGCCATGCCTCCTCCTTCATTACATCAGTGTTGTGCAAGGCATGGATCATTGAAATATGTGTTGTTGGGTAGTAACCATACTCACCCAAGAGTAACCAGTGCAACCAAGATTCTTGTTGGCTTGTCTCATAGTTCTGCAAGTGGATTTGCAACCTCTTGCTCCACATCAACATCCATTTATCCCAATGTGGATTATGATCTCATTCTGCAAAAACTTGTTATCATCCCATTGTAGGACACCAACCTCCTTAAACTATTCAAGATGTTTTTACTCCATGATATGTTGAAGTGCACCGCCAATGATATCTCTCCATGAAATCCTGTTCTCATCAATGGCCCTCCAAAACCAATACGGTTATGGATTTGTTGCATGTATAATTTTATCTTTGAGCTGTTAGAGGCTCATTAAGAAAGAGTCATATTAAAAGGAGAAAATATTGCCCATCTCAAGATGTATACCATCTATCATCTTTACCTCCATTGGTTCATGAGTGAAGCTGCCATTGGATTTATCCCATAAGGAATGGTTCCTCCTCTCATCACTACTTCTTATAGGCAGCGTTGTTGATCTCCATGTTGGTGCATATTCTATCTCATGGAAAGGAACAATTCAGAACTCATGTCCTGGTATTCTACTTAATAGGATCATGCTCATCCCATCTTTTGAAACTCCACATTTCAACTCAAAGGGTTGAATGTAGCTCAATAATTATGAACTAGGATATCTCTTCATCTCATCCTTGATCAAATCAAGTGTCCTCTGCACAATGATATGTTGTTGCTTCAAATCAACATGTTGTTCTAATCCTCGGTCATGCAATGGCCCTGACGGCATGTCCCCACAAGCTTCAATAAGAGGTACTGAAAAAATATGGGATGGAAATGATTGCAAACCTTGGATCAATGGATGTGTGGGAACCTCTTGTAAGACCACAAGAGTTCCTCCAACTGGGAAAATGGTGTCTTCAACTACTGGTAAGAGTGATGCCTACTCTTTTATCGATGTACCAGCGCTGGAATCTACCTTCTCTTCCTCATGCAACTCCTGAATCGTGCATGGGACTCTATATGTCAAGAGCTTAAGAGTATATTGCAAAGATGCAAGTGTCTCTCCTTCGGATACAAGTGCCTCTACAACTGGTGGTGAATGTAGTAACTCTTTGTCTAGAGTGACAAGAATAACATTCTCCTTTCATTTCATACAAAATGTCTCTTTGTGACGTCTATCTAGTTTTCTCCTATCAAACTTCTTCCTTAACCTTTGAAAGAAATATGAATATTTAGTCACCTTTGCATTCTCCATGTGACCAAACCACCCATTATTTCACCTTGAAGACGAAGTGTGTAGCCTGAAGAATGCATCTAACTCTTTCCTCCAATCATTTGTAGTGCTTGAAGAATATCCATAAAATGTAGGAAAATATAATCTATTGCGCCTCTTTCTTTTGTAGCTTCTATATGATCTCCTTTCTTCTTTGAGCTTGAAGAATTGTTGGAGAGTTAGATTCTCTTGAATTCCCTAGACTGTGACTTGTACTCTTCTAGATATATAATGAGAGTCTCATGAGCCTCAGGGTCCATATTTCTTCCTTCTTCATTTCTATATCATTCACCTTCTTCAAAGAAAGTGGGCATAGTAGATATTTGAGGAGATCTATGTTTCTCTTGTCTTATTTGTTGCTAATAAGAAGTACTGGGACCTTATTCGTTCTGAAACCTTCTTAAGGTTTCTCTTTGCCTTTCTCTCTTCATTTCATTGATATATTGGGAGAGATCCTTCATAGTTCTAAAGAGAGATGCAAAAAAATGTAATCCCTCCATGGTAGATCTCTTCTATCTATTTTTCTTATGATTTCAACAAGGTCCACAAAATGAGCCAAAGATCATGCTTTGATACCACTGTAATATCCCAAAATGGAACAATGCATTGATACACAAACATAATA
Organism: Pinus albicaulis; assembly: GCA_034641835.2. Taxonomy (NCBI): domain Eukaryota; kingdom Viridiplantae; phylum Streptophyta; class Pinopsida; order Pinales; family Pinaceae; genus Pinus; species Pinus albicaulis. The sequence continues at coordinate 720,315,639 of CM076578.1, read as the reverse complement.
TTTAAAACAAAAGAATATGTGCACATAAAATTATGAACAAGACAGAAATATCCAGGATAGGTGAACCATTTTATTATACAGGAGATGGATAAGTACAATAGTGCGTAAAATAAAAGCACTCTAACCAAAGAAATTGGCCTAGAATGACCTTGAAAACATGCCAAAGGAGGCATTGGGTAACTGGAGCTACAGAAAACTAGATACTGGATTGTCCCTTCAGCTAATGGTGATCTTATAGCTGTTGGATGATAGGTAAATTAATATATATGGTTCTCTGGAGCTCTGATGATGCCAATATTGCAGTTCTGGAAAATATGATGGAAACCCAAGATAACCCAGAAAGGAAATTCTAGATCTATGAGATTGGAAATTCACCCTCCTAGCATTTGATCCCTTGACTGCTGGGTTATGCATATATGAAGCTAGATCTAATCAAAATATGGCTGAAATATGTGATAGAAACAAATCTAATCTTGAAGGGATGATCCCTTCTTAAAATCTCCAAGCTAGAAGCTTGATATCTTGCTTCTTCTTCCTCCTCTTCAAGATGTAGTTGCTATAAATCACAACAATTGGGAAAAATTCATTATATAGGAGGTATAGGCTCAATATTGCTGATGTATACTACAAATAAGCTCCAGGATGATGGAAACAGTGATGGAAAGGTGACGGAATGGTCCCTCACAAGATTCCTAGCTGAAGTGCTAGAAACTTCCCTTCTCCCTTGGATCTGCAAGACTAGACTGCGCAATTCCTGATGGAACTGCTGTTGCTAGGAGATGTATGATGGATGTGCTGGTGCTTGATATATATTTGAAGCACTGGGAGGCTGATCATGAAGCTCAAGGTGATAGGATGAATCCTTCACTGGTTCCTCAGCTGAAATACTGAAGGACAACCACCTCCTCTCAAACCCTGATGCAAAAATATGTTATTTTTGAAGATGTATGGGTTGGATAAAGTAGGAAAAATGTGGCACCAATGCATGATGATGAATGTAAGCTCATAATAACCTTCCCAGAGTAGGCACTCGAATTCCCCCGTGGGTAAGGGTGCGATTTTTGCTCGGAAACACCATTTGCTAAACAACACTACAGACTTAGCTAAATAGAATAAGTGTGCATAGAAATTTCAAATGAGAAATCCATATCTAAATAGATCAGAAATAATAATCTAAATCCTACCTCTAATTTTTCCTTCATCTTAGTTATATAGTCTGTGAACCTTCCCATGCCTTGGCCCACCTCAAAACTGTGTTGTACATGTGGACATAAGTCTCCATGATTGACTGCGATGTGTCGCCATGTCCCCCATCATGTTTACATGTAATGATCACCCTCTCCATCATGTGTACATTAAATGCACCAATTCCTCCATCATTTCATCACGAATTCTCTATGATCTTAAATTTGATCCCCTCCATGATCTTAGTTGACTGCTTCAACCTCCATGATATTTCTCATAAATGAGACATGATCTCCACTCCTTTATCATTAAGAGCTACTCCACTATCCCATTATGTAGATATAGATCTAATTAATCCACATTCACATGAAAAAAGTGGATCTTTATTTATCTTAAGGGGTTATGGGTCCCTCCACCCATTTATTTAATTAATTAATTAAGTTTATTAAGAACTCGAATATTCCAATAAACAAATGAAAAATTTGGAATATTAGATTAGAAGGGTTTTGGAGTAGAATGCCATATTTGGTTGTGTTCACTAAGTTTATAAATCCACTAAGTATGGAGTTCCAGATATGGTGATGGAGTCTAGAATATTAAAATAAGGTAGCAAGGATCACGATATAGAGAGGATGTTTATTGAGCTTTGTCCATAATATGGTATACAATATTAGAGAAAACAATTTGTAGAGCATGTTAGTTAATAAGCATGGAGAGACATATTGTGATATTAAGATATCTGATTACATGCTACAAATTTCCTCCTGGGCCTTTTGAGCCTTACGATGCCATATATATTAGTAGTGGAGACCATGCTGAGGAATTAATGGATATATGTTATCCATGTTGAGCATGGATACTGAGGTAGTGTGAATGTGATGATGGCTTGCATCATTCCCTATATAAGAGATGAACAAAATAGACGACTGAAATTATCCTTTTTGGGGCATGAAACATTTTAGTCATTTTAGTGGAGAGATCTGTGTGACAGTATATTGTTGAAAAAAAATGAGAGGGCCTATGGAATTTCCAAGGATTTGAGCTAGTACGAAGAGTGCATGAGGGCTGAGATTTGAGTATGTGTTTCTGAAGAGTGGTTTTTGTATGAACATAGTAAATTGGAGGATTTGGCAGAGAGAAATTGGGCTATGTAAAAGAGTATGTTTCCAAGGAGAAAAAAGGGTTAAGAGTTGGAAAATAAAAAGAGCTCAAACAAGGTTAAGTGAGAGATAATAAAAAAGAGAAGAAACTCCTTATGGAATATTGGTTGGATCCTGCAAAATAGGGATTTAGTGCTTTTGTCTTAGTGGATGTTTTAATGATAGCGTAGGGGTTGGTGCCTCCTGAAATTTTGTGCTTGCAATAAATCCATGAAGCTGGTGCTTCTAGCAAGATAATAAAGTGTCTACAAAAGTGGGAGTTGGTGCTTCCTATTATTGGGTGCTAGAAAACAATATAAGGAATTTTTTGCTTCTTCTGAGTGGGTGCTCACAAATACATATGATAAAAATAGAGTATGAGCTCATTTTGTGTAATATCCCAAATTTGGAATAGCTAGCAAGGCATGATTGGAAAACACATTTTCCAGGAATGGCTGATACAAGATTTGAAACCAAGACCTATATCCCTTAGATCAATGTATCTAAGTCCAAAATCCAAGAGGTGGCTCAAAAGAAATCCCTCTAGGTGGGTTAAAGAGGTCTCCCACACCTAGTTACCTTGTAAAAATGTCTGATGAAGGGACTGCAGCAAATGCATGAACCAATAATGGAGCAACAACGTTATTTTAATAAGACTGGGCACATGAAGATACAGATAGCCAAAAAATGATGTTATAGCAGTAAAAAGAGTACAATGCTTTCAGGAATTAGTCACTTAAGCTAGGCAATGAGAGCCTCAATAGAACATGTACATCACAACAAAGAAACACTACTACACATGAGTTTCTGCAGGCTAAGAGGACGCAGTTTACAAGAGGCACTGCATAATATTACATAATAACAACAATATATAACAATGTATGGCTCAAGAAATAAGGGGGAGCAAGCTCTCAACCCCTGAAAACAATAATACAACAATCCTGAGAAGGATTGGCTGAAATATACAAAATGGAAAAAAATGTCGAAGTTGCTCGGCAGCAGCTGCAACTCAAAACTGGAACTTGAATAGAGAAGGCTGAATATGATGAATAATATGAATTAGACCTCCTCCAAGGGATTCTCCAAGTGAAGGCTGATCCTATCACTGGAAATCTCACCCTCCAATCAACAATGCAAGACCCCATAGAAAATGCTCAATGAAAGTAACGCAGTTACTAAAGAAAACTGTGATGTAGGGGAAAGCGAATGAGTTGGCCCAATGCCAAGATCTGCAATAAGCTATACTGACATCCAAATTGATCCCTTAAATGAAGGAGAGACTCCTCCTCTGAAAAACAAGTGATGGAAGAGGTGTTGTGATTTCTCACTGCAACACAACATTATTCTGCTGCAGAAATAACGTTGTACTAGAGGAGGATGCTTGGCCTCAAGCCTCGATGTGAGGAAAATCAATACAACTCATTCAAGAGGCTCCTCAAGAAAGGATAAGGATTCCTAAATAGGAAATCCTTGTGCTAAGCAGCACAACAACTCAGATAAATAGTTGGGACTGCAAATAGTCTAAGCAGACAAGAAATATATAATCATATGCATGAGTAACAATGGCTTCCTTACCCTCCTTTTAAACAATGAGAGCTCCCTCTCCATGGATCCCACTCTTTAGGGTTTACCCCATCAAGGAAAATTCCCTCCTCTTTCTCTACGCTGTCCCACAAGATGCTTTCCACCTCATACCTTTGCGTTGTTTGACTTGGTCAAACTTGACCTAGCCTTCTTGAAAATGTCTCCTTTCACACATGAGGGAGTGAAATCTAGTTCCACTAATGATCCCCTTTCATACCAAGAGGGATTTTATCCATGTTTTTATTATGAATGGGCCTTCTCACCTAAGTATTCAACTCCTAAGTGAAAATAGAAAAATTTAATATTCCAATTTATTAAAGGAAAAATTTAGAATATTACAGTCCTCCCCTCCCAAATGTTGCTTGTCCTCAAGAAACTGCAAGGATAAAAATGCAAAGTTGCTCCCAAGGCATGAAGACTAAAAATTATTGGGAAAAAATCTTCCCAAAATGGATCCTCCATCCCCAAGCAATCATCCAAACAAAATGAGTCACCTCCCAACATGGCAACTCCTGAAAATATCCTTCCACCTCAAGCTCCAGAAATGAAGGTGGGCTGAAAATCTGAATATGGTAAGAATCACAGTCTACCCCATGCTGTCCTTCTCTCCACTTATGATAAGTGTATAGTATTTTTTGATCCTAGGCTGCAAAATTATTTCCCTCAAATGGAAAAATGAAAAACAATCCTCCAAAGAGTTCTCCTCCAACATTGAAGAACAAGTTGGCCCAAAATGTTCCATCCATGATGTATAGGACATAATCATCATAGAACATCCTAATGAGAAGTTTTTTGAAGCTTTTACATGATGATACATGATAGAAACAATGTCTCAAAAGGATACAATGTAGTTTCATCCACTGCAATCTCAGAAAGTAACATGGCAAGTAATATACAGAATCCGTCACATCTATTAATGAATAGTAAATGGCTGAATGTATCAATAATACATGATCAATCACTTGCCCATGGTTATACAATGGATGACTATTAATTCCATGGTCCACCTCAAAAGAGAACAAATATGTGGCTATGGTGGCCATATCTCCTCTCATGCTCCCATTAGAACATGTAGTACAGAAAATGTGGGAAATTTCTCCCCTCAAGGACACATCCAACTCATGTGTCGAACTCCCAATCATACTACCAATACAAAGAAGATCCATAACAACAATTGAAACCATGATTAGCAACAAAATTAGGAAAATTCTAAAGGTTTCATGTGGTGCAAGAAAGTACCAACAACTTTCCCAATAGCGACAGCACAGTTTCCCAAACTACTGCTTCAGAAAAGTACAAGGCAAAATGTTTCTTGATACATAGTTAATCATGTATGTCATCATATGGCAAATAGTTAGATATAAAAACTGAGCATACATGTAAGGAGAAAACATTTTCCCAAGGATATATAAAATATGGATGCCTCCATCATATAGCTTGGCCCAACTGAGATCATGGAGCAATGTGACAAGCTCGCCCTCTTGTGGAGTATGCAAATCAATGAATGTATAAACAAAACTCTTATCATATGACGGAATTAAGATGGTCCATGGATCCATGAGTGAGTCCTCCATAGTGTTTTGGCATGCTATTAAGAAGAATGGTCCATATGATGCAAGAATATAATCCTCCTCATGCTTGGAAATCCAAGTCAAGAAGGACATGTCATAGTGATAGATGTCTTTATCCACTACTCTGTCATCATCACCTCCTCCTTGTTCACCAAGTGCATACAATGTGAAGTGATCCTAGGGACACTACATCCATAATTCCCTGCTCCAAAGTGACAATGCTGGGAGCTCATGCAAATAAGCTCATGTCAATACAATGTTATGTTCTTTGACATGCTCCTTGTCAAAGACTCCTCTACTAATGTTGCTGCAAATATGGAATACCTCCCAAGATGGAAGTGCTTCCAAACCATCCAATGCCAAGGAGTAGCCCCTTTTCACCATGAGAGTTCCCTCTCCTACTCTTGCAACATCACACAATATATGAGAACAATTTTTCCCTTGCTCTCTGAAGTGCAACTCAAGAAACCAAAGTGCTTGCTGCCTCCTTATGCTCCCATCATACAACTCATGTGATGAAGACATAATGAATGATATGAATATCATATCAACACCATGCATCCATAATCCTCACTTCCCAATAATGCAAGCATCCTGCCACCTCTTCTTCATCCTCATCCTCCCTGGAAGAGGACATGCCAAGTGATGGTCAAAATCCTTCAAGAGGAGCTACCGCAGCCAAGCCTCTTGCTGCCCAGTGTCATATATTTGCAAGTAGCCTCCCAACTCCTTGCTTATCAACCACATCCACTCAATCACTTCTAGATTTCTTCTCCTTCTCCTTATCTTGGTATTCCTCTGTTAGGTCCCTATATTACTAGTATAGTCCCTTATTTTTGTTAGTGTAACCCCCTTATTGTTATTATTGTACCCTTGTAACCCCCATTTTGTTATTATTGTGCCCTTAAATTATTATTGTTAGGTCGGCTAGGATTACATTATGGCCCCATGGACTCCTATATATAGAAAGGAGGTTTTGTAAATTGTATCATCCAAGAATTGTTCATTCATGTAATGTACTGGAGGTTGCCCCCTCGAAGTGGCTCATTTCTAAGGCGTGAATATCTCTTTTCTTCTCTCTTTAGAGCTGGTTACACAACATTTGGTATCAGAGCTTTGGGATTCTAGGGTTTCGCTGCTCCAAACAGGTCATCGTGGCATTTTCGCTATAAATTGTTTTCTAGGAAGCTTCAGAAGCTGAAAGTTTTAGGGTGCGAAGCTGAAATCTTGAGGAAGGTTGTCTAAAAATTTCAGATCTTGGTTCGCAATATTTGAGGAGATATCATCTGTGGAAGTTAGGTATTTTTTCAGGCTCATAAACAGGTCATCGTGGCATTTGCGCTATAAATGTTTTTTTACGAAGGGTCAGAGTCTGAAATTCATATGGTGCGAAGCTGAAATCCTGAGGAAATTCTTCAAAAAATTTCAGAACTTGGTTCGCAATATTTTTGGAGATATGATCTGTGGAAGGTAGTGCTTTTTCAGGCTCCTGAATTGCATCTCAAAGAGGTGATCGTGGGAAAACTTCAATAACTCTCTCTCTGGGCCTCATATTGAAGTGCCGTAAAAAGTGGTCGCAAGTACACAGATTGAAGTTTCTGGGATATCAATTTCAGAGACAAAGGACAAAACAGTGACACGTGGCAAGTCATACAAGTTCGCTCTACTGAACCAGTCCAGAATTAGGTCATTGTGGGAGATTGGACACAAATTTGTCTTGGAGAATCCAAATCAGGTCAGACCTGTGGCATTCAAAAGATAATTCAGAGGGCTACTTCAGTGCTGAATTTTAGATATTGAAAATCTGAAATAACAGAGATAATACAATTTCAATATCGAGCTCCTCAAAGCTAGTAAAAGGTGTGTATTTTTTTCCGAATTGCATAAGTCTTGTTTGAAGAATCAAGTTGAATTGATTCCAAGGGCATCTTGTAGAATAGATATCAATATTGGATTCTAAAATGGCCCCTAAAAAGAATTAAACACCCATCAAGCCTTCAGAAGGCTCTACCATGACTCATGAAGATGAAGAATTGCAACATGATCTATCAAAATTACAAGAACAAGTGCAACAAATTTCACTCTCGCAAAGAGCAGCAAAAAATGAAATGGAAGTTTTGAAGAAAGGGGTGGAAGTGAAGATGGATGGTTTGAAGAAAGGCATGGAAGCTAAGATGGATGGCGTGGAAGTGAAGATGGAAGGTTTGAAGAAAGGCGTGGAAGATAAGATGGATGGCATGGAAGTGGGCATGGAAGCTAAGATGGATGACATGAAAGACAACATAGAAAACATGAAGAATGATCTAAAAGCATACATGGAAGGCTTGATGACAAGCTTAAAACCAGAAATGATTCCTAATGGCAGAAATATAGGAGAAGAACCTCATGATGAGAACAAAATAAATGTTAATCGTGATTTCATAAACTCAAATGTTGGTGGGAAGAACCACCATATTCCAAAAATGGATATGAGGAAGTTTGATGGAAAGGATCCTGTAACATGGATACTACAGATTGAGCAATATTTTGATCTCCATAACGTGCAAAACACACAAAAGGTACGCATTGCAACTTTACATTTAGAACAAAATACATTTGTATGGTATCGATGGCTTTGCTCCCGTAAAAAAATTGTCACTTGGTCAATTTTTGCGGAGGAAATGATAGCACATTATGAGGATACAAAGAGCAACACCTTCTTTACCCAATTGATAAATCTCAAACAAAAGGGTTTAGTGGGGCAGCACATTGTGGACTTCCAAAAATTGAGTATAAGGGTAACTGATATTTCAGAGGACCACAGGATTGATCTCTTCTTAGGCAGTTTAAAGGATAACATTCAACATGAAGTTCGTGTTCTGGAACCTGATTCATTAGAGAAGGCATTCAGGTTGGCAAGAAAAGTTGAATGTAAAATTATGGCAACAAGGAAGTCGACTACTCAATTCTATAAAGAAGAAAGTGTGGCTACATCTAGATTTCCACAACCTACAAGGTTGACACCACAACAATTGGAAGAAAAAAGAGCAAAAGGGCTTTGCTACAGTTGTGATAGCAAATACACTAAAGGTCATAAGTGTGCTGAGAAGAAATTATTTTACATAGATTGTAAAGAGGAAGAAGAAAATGAACAAGAAGAGGATATACACCAGGAACCAGCCCCAGAAGAGGAAGAAATGAATCCAACCATATCGTGTAATGCACTGGCAGGAATTACCACTCCTCAAACTCTCAAGATAAAAGGACAAATCAAGAAGAGAAAGGTAATAGTGTTGATTGATTCAGGTAGCACTCATAATTTTATTCATTGTAAGGTAGCCAAGGAATTAAATTGTTTCCTATACCCAGCACCAGAATGTCAAGTGATGGTTGCAAATGGAGGAACTATAAATTGCTCTGGAAAATGCCATAATATCAAGCTAACTATTGGGGGAATATGTGTTGACAAGTCCAATGCTTTCCATTCCTATGGGAGGTGCTGATGTTGTACTAGGAGTACAATGGTTACAATCTTTGGGGACGGTAGCTTTTAATTTTCAAGAACTTTTCTTGAAATTTTTTTCAGAAGGAAAGGAAGTCGAATTACGGGGTATTGCGGGGAAGCCAGGAAGGATAATAAGCTCTCATGTCATGACAAAGCTTCTAAAGAAAGAACAGCGAGGCGTAATTGCACAATTATGCTCACTAGAAGTTCCAACATCAAAATCATCTATTTCTGCAGATCTCCAACAAGTCTTGGACAATCATTCCAAGGTGTTTGAAACTCCCAAAGGACTCCACCTATTCGTGATCATGATCATGCTATTCATTTGATTCCAGGAAGTGTTCCTCCAAACATCAGGCCTTATAGATATCCTTACTTCCAAAAGAGCGAAATTGAACGTATGATTGCAGAAATGTTAGAGGCGGGTATAATTCAACCTAGTCAAAGTTCTTTCTCTACTCCTATAGTATTGGTACACAAGAAGGATGGATCATGGCGAATGTGTCCGGATTATAGGGAGCTCAATAAGCTCACCATTAAAGATAAATTTCCATTCCTGTGATTGATGAATTATTGGATGAATTACATGGAGCAATTTATTTTACCAAGTTGGATCTTCATTCAGGATATCATCAAATTAGAATGAAGACCGAAGATATTCCAAAAACAGAATTTCGAACTCATGAGGGTCATTATGAATTTTTGGTCATGCCTTTTGGCCTTACCAATGCACCTTCTACATTTCAAGGGTTGATGAATTCCATTTTCAAACCCTTCCTTAGAAAATTTGTGCTAGTATTTTTTGATGATATACTAATCTACAACAGGTCTTGGAAGGATCATGTCGAACATGTTGACAGGGTGCTCAAACTATTGCAGGAGAAACAATTATATGCAAAAACATCCAAATGTTTCTTTGGAGTACAAGAGGTGGAATATCTGGGTCATATTATATCACACGAGGGTGTTAAAGTAGACCCTAACAAAATTAAAGCCATTAAGGAATGGAAAGTCCCTAAGACAATAAAGCAGTTGCGAGGATTTCTCGGGTTAACAGGCTATTATCGTAAGTTTGTTAAGAATTATGGAAGAATAGCAGCACCTCTAACAACATTATTGAAGAAAGATGCATTTTCATGGACTCCTAAAGCAACTAAGGCCTTTGAACATCTTAAAGAGGCAATGTGCCTAGCACCGGTCTTAGCTACGCCAGACTTCACAAAAACCTTTATTGTGGAATGTGATGCCTCAGGAAATGGAATTGGTGCAGCTTTAATGCAGGAAGGAAGACCCATTGCTTTTGAAAGTCGTCCAATCAAAGGAAAGTATTTACAGAAACCTATTTATGAGAAGGAAATGTTAGCAATACTGCATGCACTAAAGAAATGGCGAACTTACCTAATGGGAAGACACTTCAAGGTAAAAACTGATCATGATAGTCTTAAACACTCTTTGGAACAAAGACTATCTTCAGAAGAGCAGCAAAAATGGGTCACAAAGATGTTGGGTTATGACTTTGAAATAATCTACAAAAAAGGAAAGCTTAATGTTGTTGCAGATGCACTCTCAAGAAAGAATGAAGAGGTGGAAGCATTGCTTTGTGCCATTTCTATTATCCAACCGTATTGGATAACCGAAGCAAGAGATGAATGGAAGAAGGACAAAGATGTATGGACACTCATTTAGAAGTTGCAGCAAGATCCTAGTACATCTGATACATTTAGTTGGAAAAATGATTCCTTATGGTACAAAGATCGCTTATATCTTTGTAAGAATTCCCAACTGAAACAAAATATTCTTCTGGAATTGTACACTTCTCCTTTAGGAGGACACTCAGGATTTTTAAAAACTTACCACAGGGTGAAGAAAGAATTTTTTTGGGATGGCCTTAAATCTGATATTCAAAAGTTTGTGGCGGAATGTTTGGTTTGCCAGCAGAACAAAGTGGAGACAATTAAGACCCCGGGACTTCTACAACCTTTATCCATTCCAAGTCAACGTTGGGAGGAGATTTCAATGGATTTTATCACAGGTTTACCTAAGTCCGAAGGAAAGAATGTCATCATGGTGGTAGTTGATAGACTTACTAAGTATGCACACTTTTGTGCATTATCTCATCCATTTAAAGCAAGTACAGTTGCTACTACATTTATGGACAGAATTCAAAAGCTACATGGAAGCCCAAGGGTTATCGTGAGCGACAGAGATCCCATTTTTACTGGAAATTTTTGGACGGAGTTATTTTCTTGTTTGGGTACTCAATTAGCTCATAGCTCATCTTATCATCCTCAATCCGATGTTCAAACTGAGATAGTAAATAAATGTTTGGAAGGATATCTTCGTTGTTTTGTATCTGATAAACAAACACAATGGGTCAAGTGGTTACCTCTCGCCGAATGGTGGTATAACACTTCCTTCCATACTGCAGCAAAAATGACCCCATTTATGGCACTTTATGGATATCATCCACCATCCATCACATCATCTTTAAGGGAAAATTCGAAGGTTCAAGCAGTGGAAGATCACATCGAGCATCAGCAAGAAGTTCTCCAACTCTTAAAGGATAACCCGAATTTGGCACAAAATCGAATGAAACAACAGGCAGATCAACATCGCAGCGAGAGAAGTTTTGGTATAGGAGATTGGGTATTT